>VXBX01000545.1:0-10398 GCA_013400415.1 Scytalopus superciliaris
CTGGAAGTTGTCTCTCACTGCAGATGCTTGGAGATTGTGGACTTTGAGCCTCCTCCTTGGAATGCTCACCCTCTTAGGTTTGGGCTTAAAGTGGAGGTTAAGTTTGCAAATGCATAAGGTGGTGGTCTGTTTGGCATTCTGCACTAGGCGTCACTCAGGTGTGACAGACATCACGAACATTGGTCTCCTTAGCCTTTTTATTTATTAGTATGTCAAATCCAAGAGTTCACATTTAGCCAGAGTGACCTCACTTGTGCAGTTGAGGCCCCAAAACAAGAATTTATGTGGTGTCACACCACAGAAAGTTGCATCTGCAATCAGGATTTCATGATTTCATAGCCTGGGCCACTTGAAGTTATCAAAGAGAATACAAAATGAAATGCAACAAAAGTTTCTGTTCTTCCTTCCTTGGATATGGAGCAACCATCTTATGCAAGGTCAGTGCTCCAGTTATTAAGTTGCAAGTAAAGAGTGGGTTTTTGACTGTTGGTTTCTGAGTTACCTCCTTCCACTCTCCTGAAGGATGATACATAACAGTGCAGTTAGATATTAAATATTTAAAAGTGAGGGAAGGAAGGAGTGGAGGAGATCCTTTTTCTCTCTTTATCAAACTACTGGTAATTAAAATGGAAGCTTTATTTCAGTAGCACTACCAGAAGAGAATTATAGTAACATGTATTGCTCAGTTTTATTCAGGTTGTTACCACATGCTGTAGGTAAACACTGAGTATAGTTGGCTGCTGAGACATGTTAGGTAGAAAGAAGTTTTAAAACATGTCTTTTTAAATACCTGGGGTTTCTGCTTACCAGAAAAAGTAAAGCTGCAGACAGCAGATGCAATCAGCTATGGGTGTAAACATTAAAACTGAGATCTGCTTGGTTACCTCCCTAGCCAATTTTCATTCTTTTGAATGGGCAAAAATGTAATTGAATTTGCTACAATTAGATTTTTCAAAACTTTCATGACTGCATTTATTAATTTGAATGTTTTTTTCAGGCTATTGATTTCAAGGGTGAGGCCTGTATGTGTCTATGGTAAAAAAACAAGCTCAGGGGAAAAGCTTTAGTCTTCCATCTAACAAAACCCTCATGATGGCATCTTAACATGGTTTGAGTGCAGTTCCTTTTGCCCTGTAAATGTTTCCTTGACTCATTTATTGGTCAAGTAATGTTTTAACACAGATATAGATGTCTATATTCTTTGTAGTGAACAGAGTATTTGTGCCTTACTTGAAGCATATTACAATGACAAAGCTGGTTAGGTAACAGCTTGCTGTAAAAAAGAAAAAAATCAATGTACTTTTGGGAAATGCCAAAATATATGTGTAGATTATATGTAGGTTAAGTAGAAAGTCATGCGAAGATCAAGTGAGGAGATGTGTTGAATTTCAGCTGGTTAAAGAAAATGAAGTGTTTTCGGAGCACAAAGTGTAAGGAAATACCTGAAGCTCAAACAGTAGCTTTGCAAAGCAACTTCAGGTTCCCTCTGTTGTTGATTATCCCTTTGCCAAATACGTGTTAACACACTGTCATTTATCTTATCAAAATATCAGCAGGGAGTGCTTCATCACCACCAGAGAGTTCTGCTGCAGCAGCAATCATCCGCTTTTGGACAGCTATTTTACAGTCTTTACTGCTTTACCATTTTTATTCATAATCAGCTGTTGACAACAAACCCGTTAACCCATGAGGCTTTTGCAGCAGCAGCCGCCGCCCTTCTGTGCTGTGATTCTGCAAGCCCAGGCCTCCTCCTGGCAGCAGGCAGGAGCCTTTGCTGCAACTGGCTGAGCGGGAGGGTGATGAATTACTGCAGCGATGTGTCTGTGGGATGACAGAACTGAGTCACTGAGCCCGCACAGTCCCCCGCCCGTCCCTGCGCAGAGCACGGGCACTGCAGCGAGGGCTTGAGCTGCCTCCCGCAGTCGAGATCAAATTAAACCCCGCATAGATATGAGTTACATGATTTATCAAAAAGGCATATTTCCAGCAGGCGTGCTGTGCTGTCAGCGCTGTCGCTGTGTACACGAGCAGCGGCTGGATATGGATGCTTCTGTTCCCATAGGCTTTTGATGCAGAAGCTGTCTGATCTGCGAAGTGTATTGGTGGTAGAGCCTATGCTATGTATTAGGCATAAGGCTTGAATGCTGCTTAAAAGCTGCTTCGAAGGCACAAGTCAGCAGAGAATTGGGTTGTTAAGATTTCATCTTACACTAGTACAGTGGAATTAAGGGAACCTTACCCGCCAGCTTGCATTTTTCGTTTTGGGAAACTGAAAGCTGGCACGCAGATTTTTGCCCTGTAGCACATCTACTTCACCCCTTGACTCCAGGAGCACTGAGCCTGTTCTACAGTTTGAAGAAATAAATGCCAAAAGGTTCATGCCAACCCCTAGGTAAAGGTGTGAGTCATACCTGGTGCTACCTGAGTCACTGGAAGAATCTCACCCAGGCTGAATTGAAAAAAAATAAAATGGAAATGCCATTACCCCTCCCCTCCCGATCCACTGCCAAGGCTTAAACCACGACACCAGTGCACAGTCCGTGTTCCTCAGAACAATCTGTTCCTGCAGCTCCCAAACACAAGAGGAGCACCCGGAGCTGGGCTGCTGCCAGGACTGATAGGATGCCTGGAATGAGTGCTCCACATGGGAAAACAGCCTTCTACAGGGTTACGGGACAACTGGCTGTCTCCCTCCTCATCTCTCCCACACACCTGATTTGCTTTGTTGTTCACAAAGCATATTTGTGTTTGAATGTCTCTGCATATGAAGGCTTACTGTTGTTCTGACTTACTTTTCATTCTCCCATGCAAACTTTTACTCACTTTTGACAAGGGAGCCACAAGACGGTTGCTGTTACTATTACAAGTCTGTGCATCTTGAAAGGAGAGGGATGTACTTTGGGTTTTTTTGCTTTTTAAAAAAAATTGATCTCAGATTAAAATTCAACATATAAAATTTGAGTCTGAAGCAACTACAGTAAGAATCAAAAGTGGGAAGTTTGCTCTTAAAGATTCAGTCAAGGCTTCTATGACAAGAATGCATGAATTATTAAAGTTTTTGGATCCTTTCATTGTATTATAGTAAAAAAAGGAGTTTGAGGGGCTTTTTACTCTCATCTCTACTGCAGTTCAGGCTTGCATATTGAAGGGGTACAATACTGAGGTTTCTGAAGGGAGCTGACATGAAGTCATGATTCTTGTCACTAGAATCCTAGTGAAGGTTTTAGGCTTAAGCTTGTTTTGCATAACTTTCATGCCTCAACCTTGAAAGATACCATCCTTGACTGCCTGGCTTCTCAGTTTCCAAAGTTACATGAATCCCCTGACTCCAGCAGCTTCAGCTCACTGTTTCTTAGCTCATTGATTTTTGAAGCTTGCCTTTCCAAGACAACTTAATAAGCAAGAGGGGAAGGGAAGGGCCAAGTTAAAGGCATGAATTGGTAGAATGGGGAGCTTTGAGTGTTGGAATATTTTTTCCCAAACAAAGGGTTCTTTGAGGGCCTAAACTGGTAATAGATTTCTGAATAAAGTGTGTGATAAAGCATTCCAGAAGATTTACACGTTATGTGTGCATGATATTGCTTTTTGACTAAAACATGTCTTAAAGTCATTTTAATTCCAGTGTTTGAGATTCATATGAAGAGGCACTGCAAGAAGTTTATAGCTCAGTCGCATCTCTGATTTGTATCAGAAAGGAAGTATAAAGTTACTCTTGGGCACCCCTATATTTTATTCAGCAGGCACTGTCTTGCTTGTTGTTGTGCTGAGGTTTGAGCATAGACATAGGAATTATCAGCAGTTCTGGAACAGCTTAAATTATTTCATGTACTCATTTGGTGGCCTTCAGTTCCATGGGCTCAGGCAGTGCCCTGCACCAGCATCTTGGACTCACCTTAGGCTGCAATTCTTGCAACAAAGATGGTCTTGATCTTTTATTGACTGAGTGGGAGCAGAAATAAGACACTTCAATTTTTCACACATTAATTTTCAGGGATGCATTATTTCCTAGGTCTTAACAGCACAGAATTAAAAGCTCTATACAGTATCACATGGTGTGACAATTGTAGTTGGAGTTTGATTTATCTATTTTCTATTACTTATTTTCAAATTAAGAAAATATAGAGGGCAGTGAGTTGAGCCTCTCTCTTCTGCTCATGTTTCTCGTGGTGCAAGACTGTCTAGCTACTCTGGGTTCCCAAATCAGTGCTCTGGGATGTCTTCTGGCACAGATGTGAGGTTGTTTCTGTTGCTAGGATGTGCTTTAAAGATGCCTCAGTAGTAGCAATTTCATAAGGACACTTTGTTGCTTGACAAGCAGTTACCAGAACCTGCAGTGCTTTCTGACCTTAAGCCTTTTCTGACAGTCGGAGCACTTGTCTGAGGGATGGTCCAGGATCTAAGACAGCATTTGTACAAGTGTATCTTATCTGAATATCTGTCTCATTTCCAGTTAAGCAAGCAAGTGAAACACAGTTGCCACAAAATAAGAGTTCCGATGTTCCATCTACTAAAGCATCATTTTTAAATTCTACAATCTCTCCAGAAAGAGACACACCTACTTCTGGAACCTCGGGTAAGTTTTGAAAGCACACACTCTCTTTTCCTATAGAAACAATGCAAATAATTTTGAATCTTTTCTTCAATTGATATGTATTGTTCTGGAATGAGGACCACATCTCCTTGTTCATGCTGGGTACAGTGTGTCCATGTCATCTAACCATAAAGTTGTGCTGAGTGATGTGTGAACTTCAAAACATTCAGTTGAGATAGTGTAATGACAGGAGGACATAAATTACAAGTGATAATAGTACTCTTTATATATGCTATATGTGGTCATTGTGTAACATTGACTGTCAGAGGAGGTCATCCAGATAAATTCTCTGTCTGCAAAGCAGAAGAGACAAAGGAGAAAACAACTGTAATTTTTACAATTATTAATTAACCTGGAGAGCAAGGTAATGAATATTACCAATTAAATTATATTGTTCAAAGTACAACATGGTCACATGCAAAGTCAACAGTATATTCATTCTTCCCAACTCCAGTCTAGTTTATTGTTTTTCTGGGTGTGTTTTGGTATATGTATTCACTAAGAAATGCTAGGGTGAATGCAGATGCCAGGTCATATGAGTGATCATTTTTTTATGCTTCTAGATGGCTTAATTTCCTAGGTTTTGAAAACAACACTTATTCAGGTTTTCTTAAAGTCTCTTGAGCCTTCACTTCCTTCAGTACTTACTTGTAGCTGCATGTGTGTAAATCCAACAAGGACACTCTCATTGTTTGCTTATTCTTATTATTATTGGTGTTTAACATCCCCCAAGGGATACAAGATTCTTTTTACAGACCTCTGGATTGTGTTTGTGAGAGATAAGCATGCATGTGTACTGTGATTTTTCCTCATAAAGGGTAGATTTGGGTATAAAAGTGGAGCAATATCATATGCTCAGGATGCACTGAAATGCTTAGAAACATGCAAAAAGATAATATAATAAGTGTTTTAAGGAAGTGGGGAATTTTTCATGTTTAACCCAAGGCCACTGATTTAGAGAGGATTCTTTGCAATTATTTTAATACGCCCATTGCCCATAATGCATATATTGTGACCTGTAGTTACTTGACTATTCTGTTAGGCTTTGTGTCTTTTAGCAGGTATTTGCATGTTATGAAAACCTCACTGTTGTTATACTGCAATAAAACAGTAAATTACAATGTTTTTAATTAAACAGTCTCTCACTTAGGTAAATTCTCCAGGTTAAAATTAAGTTGTAATACATATGTGACTATGTATATTGAATTACCTAATACATTGTTTGTGCAATTATATTTTATACTTAAAACTTGCCAAGAAAGTTTTATAATCTTCCTTGTGTCTGCTTGCAAAAGTCATCATCTTACTCAGCTCACTTTGCTGTAAAATCAATAAATCTTGAGCTCAGGGGCTACCCAAGATGCTGGAACTCTAATTGCCTGGCTGAGACTGAAAGGACCTATCTATCCAGGGGGAGTCAGCTGAAGTGCTTGACATAGCCAGTACTCTGAGTGCCCATAAGACTGCCATTTCAAAATTACTTCCTCCCACACCAGGATTTCCACACTATCACCTTTCCTGTCTCCTCACAGCACCAGCTCCTTGCTTCTTTCTTGCAGCTTATATATCCAAGAAATGCCTTTACTCACTCTGACGTGTTAGGTAGCTTACCTCAAATGGTTGCAACTTAGAACCACCTTTGCTCCCTTATTCTCTGTATACATTAAAGACCTTAAGAAAAAATGTTCTGATCCCTTCTAAACAGATTTGTTCCCTTATGTGCAATTGCTCAGGACAAAGGGAAGCCAATAAGCTGCACCAAAAAACTTTAAAGCATTGCAAGTGTGGAGCCAGTTGTTTCATTCTGTGCTGAGACTAGAAGAAATGCTGACTCTCTCATTGCTATCAGATTACTTATTCTTAGGGCTTTGAAATTTTGCATTCAGGAGCTTATATAGGGCCTGGGTACCTTTTGTTCACCAGAGCAGAGGCTGGTGTGCACAAAGGCACTGAGGCTGCAGCCCATAGGCAGCAGTACGGCTTGCAACTCAAAGGCACCTGATCCACAGCTTCTGTGTGGGAGCTCAGGAGAAGACAAATTAATGTGAAATTGATCCAAAACAGAATGTTTCTATTTGGCATTATCAGCCAAAATAATTCAGCTGACTAAATATATTTAGTTTTGAGACCATTTTCCATTTTTTAAAAAAAATAGCATTTTGGCGAAAATTTCCTTTCTTGATGCAGAAAAATAAGAAAGCACATTTTGCAGAGAAATTTCCAATCAGCCATATCAAAAGATCAGGGTGTGGGAGGAGTGCTACAGAGAGCTGGAGAGCAACTGCAATGAGTGGGGGAACCTAGGAAAGAACTTGGAGAAACATCAGAGAACAGTATTGCTGTATTAAAGATGATTGAAACCAGCAGCTACAGAAGAGGAGTTTCATAGTGCTCACCCAGGCTAGAGAAGGCAATAAGGACTGTTTTTTAGCAAAGAGAGCAACCTGAATGTATGTCATTGACACACTTCTCTAACTTTGGCAGTCATGTATTACATACCTCCTACTCATTCTCCATTTCCACAGAGGATTGCTTGCTAATATTTAATTTTCTCCTTTTGTTAATTAATGAAAAATTGGAGATTTAATGGATCAATCTAAATACACCTGAGAAACTGCAAGTATTGTGGCTTTTTATTCTGTGATCTAAACAACAAAAAAAATCCATAAAGGAGTATGAGCTTAAGTTCACCCAGCAGGTGGTAAAATTAAATAATCTATTATAATAAACTGTCAGATGAATCAACCTGCTACATCTATTGATATCTTTATTGCACTCCTCCAATTATAAATCCTACTCACTTGGTTCACAGGAGGCATCTCCCTAAGAAAAAATTTCATGAGTAAAACTAGGAGGGTTTGACTGTTTCTGTACACAAACTGTGAAGGAACTCTGGATAGTGAGATTAGGTAAAAATTACCCACAGTATCTTCAGCTCCTTCACAAAGAGAGAGACACAAATATAGAAGTTCCTGGGAGATGGAAAACATTGCAAAGCCTCAGTTAACACTACAGATCTATAGTATGGTCAGGGCAAGAAGGATTTCTTCAAGTTTTTAATTTTGCTTTGATATATCTTGTGGTATCCACTCTGAATAATCAGCCAAATTTATTCGTTTGCTTTGCCAGGGAACACAGTTGCATGTGGCTGCACTCCAGAGAACAGAAGTAGCACACTGCAGGGTATCCAGGCTGTTTAGGTAACAGTTGTTGGAGAACAGAGTGGGGAGAATTTAGTTATTGGTCTCCTTCTCCATCTGTCAAGCTTTTCACCAGCACTGAACTGACTCAGGCAGGTAATTTCAAATCAAACCATGGTCAGGTGCCAATTTTTTTATCCTTGTCCTCTTTACTGCACAATAAGGAACCCAGCACAGCCAGTGTTACACACCTCACTTTTCATGATGAATCTGGAAATCTTCACAGATTATTTATGCAGAGCATCTAACTTGGAGCCCCAAAGGATGTGGTAAACTCTGGACAGGCAGCTAAAGCAACTACAGTATCTATGTTAGCAAATGAACTGCTGCTTTTCCTTCTTCTTTCTGTTTCTGTAGAACAGCAGCATGTGAGCCCTCACCACAAAGGGCACTGGATGGTTATTGAAAAAATGCAAACTGGAAGCCTGTTTAATCACTCCAAGAAGCACAGTCTCTGAACAGGAGGTGAACTGGTGCCTTGCTTGCATGCTGAAAACTGGGAGAGAGAGAGGGATAGAGAGGGAGTGTACTGGTCTAAAGGTAAACCATCAGGAGAAATAAACCCATCTCAAGAGAGATTACAAATCAGAGTTACAATTTACTAAAATGACTACAATAAATACAATGATACAGAGAAAAAATTGATTTTGACCCACAAAAAAGCAGATGCATAACCGAGCACCCTGGTGCACGAACAGAATGGTGTTTGTTAGTCCCTGTGCCAAGTGCCACAAGGTCCCCCTGAGTGCAAAGTAAAAGGAAAGGAAAACCCGCTGGTGAGGATGATGGTTACAGTCTTGTTAAGAGTGGTGTTGCAGTCCTGTTGAGATCCTGGTCCTCCTCTGGATTCAACAAGTGGTACCAGAAGTCCCAAAACCTTGGGGGCCAAGAGAAGAGGGAAAAAACAGTATAATCACAAACCCACTGCAAATTTAATTTTCATGATCTATCAGAACCTGAAGGAGATATCTTTGGGAAAGATGTTTGTAGTTTTATTGTGTGTAGATGTGTGCAGTTGCTAAAAAATAACAGAGGCTCAGGAAAGGAGGGCAGGGGGCTGTTCTCCTCTTTCTTACCTGGAATAATTTCTGCTGTCTGGGTTTATTGAAGTGGCAAGGTCTGGCCAGGACATCAGCATGGTTTTTTGCTTGTGCCAGTGGGTACATTGTCATCCACCCCTCTCTGAACACAGAGTCTAATGTCACCTGCATTCAGGTTTGACAAACCATTAAGTCTTTGAGGTGAACTTGGATATCAGTCTTAGGCTTGACATGCTTTTTCTGTGTATTTATTTGTTTTAATTTGAGCCAAAATGGTTCACCCTGTTTATAAGAGTGACATTAAGGGGAAATGTATAATTATGTTACAGTCTTGGGGCTCTTTCATTGGAAGGCTCCAGACACTTGGAAGAGGTTTGAAGTTCCATAGACAAGTGACCTATTTGTAAGACTTGACAAGGTCTTCTGCCCTTCTCCCAGAATATGCACACACAGAACCTTACAGTTTGCTTGTTTGACCACTCCTGTGTGAACACATGGTATTTTTTCCATGGGATCTCACTCCTTATAGGCTGAAGGCAAAATTCTGTGACAAGCAATCGCATCATATTTGGACGTTTCCTTAATGCCAGGTGTGTGTCCTGCTATGTTCTGTACTGTGTGTTTCTCCAAACCTCCTTTGACATATGATTTATTAACTTCCTGAGAGCTTTTCCTTGTCCTATTGGTAATGTATAAACACTGCCTAATGAATGAGCACAGAGATCCTCTCCAAGCAAGGTGACATTGCTTTTGGCAGATGGATTGTTGAGATGACAAAAAGCTTAGGAAAAAAGTCTCCTTTGCATTCTAGGGAGCCAGGGTGAGGTAACTGTATACTTTCAGGATACTTAGCATTGCAAATATTTAGTATGTTCAAGAACAGCTCTTATTGCTGACTTTCAGGTACTTGGCTTTTCAAACTAAACATGCTTTTCATGAATGCTTGTGACTAAAATGCAGTTAAAGTTCTGTCATATATATCATTAGCAAAAGCAGTTATTTATACCCCAGTGGCTGAAGAGATCCATGTTTTTAATTGGCCATAGAAAGCAAGAAGAACGAGAACAGCATTCTGGTTTTCAAAGAGTACATTCACAGCAGTAGAATCATGTCTATTACCAAGCACTGTGCCCAGCGCTCTGCAAGGTCAATTTCTTCCTCATTACCAATGCCTCTTAATTCTGCTGCTGGGCAGTCTGCTAGCAAAAGTACCAAGATAATAAATGAAGATTTATTTTTTAAAGGGTTTGTGACACTTGAAGACATGTCTCAATTAGAATTTTAGTTTCTTTCCATTAAACACTTATTTGTCGGTTAAATGCCAGCTATTCACTCCCAGACACTTTTGGCAGAAGGAGTTTTTTAGGAATGTATCAATTAATTAAGGATTTTCTTCTCTTGAGCATGTCTTAGTTTGAAAGGAACTAAGATTTTCCTGCTTGTTGGGGGCCAAGAGAAGAGGGAAAAAACAGTATAATCACAAACCCACTGCGAATCCCTAAATTTAGAATAAACTTTAATTAGGAAAAGGAAATGGGAGCAAAAGAATAACAGTTCTCAAAACCTG
>VXBX01000545.1:11656-81072 GCA_013400415.1 Scytalopus superciliaris
CACTCACTTCCTCCTTCCCCCAGAACCCACCCCAGTGTCCCAAGAAACACATCTGGCTCCCCAAGTTCCGTTTTTCTCAAGGTCAATGCTGGTAGGGGAAAGGAAAATTCTCCAATTTTAGAACCATAACAGAGCAGAATAGCAGCCTAGCATAGGCTTGGCTTTGGATTCTTCTCCCTTCTGCACGGGAAGTCTACAGCTCAGATTTTCTGGGCTTGGGAACAGTGTTAGCATGTTAATTCTGGGGCACTATTTATTGCAGGGTTACCAAGCATGTAGAGTCTGCCAGTTTGCGTGATGTAAAGACTCTCAACACCTAAAGAGGATACTAACAACCTATTCCTTCTGTTTTACTGCAGGCTTTCGTGTGAGCTCTCCAACAGAATTAACAAGTAAGAGTGATAGAAAAGTTTGCTCTATACACAGTGATGAAATTGTTGGTGTGGAATGGGAAAGGGACAGCCTGAGGAGAGGAAATGTTCAAGGAATAAGGAGGCTCTAGGGGAAGAATGAACCAGAAGCACAGTACAGAGAAGCAGAAGAGTGGTGTTGAACTTCTAGCACTGAGTAACTTTGCTGTGATTTCAACACAATACCATGTTGGATTAGCAGAGACTGGGAACAAAACAGGGTGGGAACACAAAAAAAATCAGGCCTGGTGTATTGCAAGGGAAGCTGCTATAAATAGAGTGTTTACCAAGGAGCTTGTTCGTGTCAGTGGCTCTTGTTCTTTGTCCTGTAGTTAGAAGAAGCATGTTCCAGAGTAGGGCAAGTTTCCTGTGCTAATGAATCTGTATTGTCCTATTTTCCTTTCTCTGGGCTTATCAGTAAACAGTCTCTTCAGTATTGGTCCCTGCAGTTTTTGCTGCTGCTGACAGCAAAATCTTGTCTGTCCTGTTACCATGATGGATGTGCTTCTCCAATTAATTGTTATTTTGATCCCAGATAATTCCATAACTGGAAAATACCTCCTAGATCAGAGAAAGTAGACAGGATGGGCTGGCTTGTGAGAATCTCTGCTGAAAGAAGTGGGGAAATGAGCTAAAGGTTTTAATTCATTAATCTATTTTATTCAGTAATCTTTCTTTGTAGTTGTTATATTTCTTATTGATGGTCACAAGTAGTTAAAATGCTAAGCTGTGGATTTTTCTTTCCTGCATTACTCACATCTTGGTCAATTGACAGATAACCAAGAAAATAACCAGTGGATTTCAATTCTCAGTTTTTCTGCTAAGGAGATACACAGATCTCCAGCACAAATGCAGGGATACACATTCATGTTTTTCAGTGTAATTTGTTTCTGTTGACATTTTCAGTCAGTATCCGGGGTAACTTGTTGCTCTAATAATTGCCTTCTTGCCCTTTATATCATGTAATGTACCAGATAAGGTAGCAAAAAGGGCAGTAGTATTTCCATGGGAAATCTAAAGCAGTCACATGGAATTAAGAATTCACAGGAATTATTTAGTCACTTGATGATGGCTCAGTTTCTATCCTTACATTATCACCGCTCAGCAGACAGGCACCACAGGAAATAGAACTAATGCTTTAAAGAAACAGAGATAAAGGTCTTGGACAATGATTGTTTCCTACACTATAGCATCAGAATGTTTCAGCCGTGGCTGTATTGTTTGGGCACCACACAAGCACCTAGTAAGTGATCATTTTTCCCCAGGAGGTTTCTGACTCTTGACAGACAAATGAATGAAAGAGAATTGGGGGGGGAGGAACAAACAAAAAAGCCACCACGAATTTTTTTTTTTAATAGTGGACCTGAGTTTAAAATCAGTGCAGCAAGGAAGAGGGAATCCTACATTGCTGGGACAAACAAGCCTTGTTTTTACTGTAATTCTGCAGACTCGAGTTACAAGCACTGCTTAATACAAGAGCTTCTGTAAAAATAGGGACAAATCTTTCAAAGACTTAGTAGAACAAAATTGTATTCTAGACCTCAAAATGGCCATGGAAATTGGTTTTAATGACTCAAATAATTTCATAGCTTCCGCCCAACAATCTGAGGCCTCTTCTGTTCTTTGGGAGAAGAGCTGTGCATCTCTGCAGGTGAGGCTTGTCTGTAGGTGCCTGAGCAGTGAATCAGAGCCTGCAACAAAACCTCAGCGGCTGCTATCATGTTCTCACTACTTATATATGGAGCTGTAATCTCTGCTAGGATCACTTCTTAAGAGACCACCTTTGTCTTAGAGCCGTTTCTCATATTTAAACAGGCAATGGCAATGCTTGGCTTCACATTACATTTGTCCAGCTGGTGGGCTTCTTCAGTGGCAGGGAGCATATGTCTGCTCAAGCCTCCATCCAATATGGAATACAATCCCATGTATTGTAACTAGGGAAACACCAATGTTTACGTTTTCTGTTTTCTCTCTAGAAGTTCAATGATTGTTTTCTCATAGACTGTATGCAACAAGGTAATAAATATTTTGGGTTGTTGATACCTGACTGAAATTCAGATTAGCACCTGAAAGTGCATTCCTTTAAACTTAGCCTCAAAAAATGTCCCAGAGACTCACAGCAGTCCAAATGTGGCAGAGAGAGCATGCACATCCCTCTATAACAACTCTCAAGAAACTTGCTATCTAATAATATTGCCCTTCTTTGGACTTCTTCATGTACTATTAGCACTTTTAAAAAAAAAATATTTTTTAATGAGCAGTGTAATATTTTGGTCTTTCTTCTTTTTTGGTCTTTCTTCTTTCTCTTTCTTGTTTTTTACTTGTCAAGTGGTCTCTTCTAATGTTGAACAGTACCATAACCTTGTAAAAGTGAAAAAGTGAAAAAGCTCATAGCTCATAACCTGTAAGAGGACAAGTAGATGATCCTAGGGGGACTGCACCCATATAAAGTGTATGCTTCTTTTTCCACCCCACTTGCCAAGTTATCCAAGTGTTATTGAGAAGAAATATAGATGTGAAGCACCAAGTGGGTCCAGAGCTGGGGACACAAAAGTTGTTTTGGGAGGGTAGTTTATCAGGGTGAGTTTTTTGGGAGTTCTGGCAATACATGTTTACCTGAAAGGCAATATATCTTTTGCACATCTAGCTTCTGTCCGTCATGGAAGCAGTCCTGGAGAAGACAAGGATGGGACAGGGAGTGATATCCGCTATTCTAGTGAGTATTCCTACTTTACTGTCCAACTTTTGAGTTTTCAGTTGATTAGTTTTGCTTTCCATGATTGATTGGAGTAATAGACAGATGAACCTGGCAGCTTTATTTCTAGCCTTATCAGACATAGGGCCTATTACAAACCAAATTTAAATGCCTATTATAAAACTGCTCTCAAAGAGAAACAGGGCTTAACAAGTTGGCATTGCTCTCACTGGAGAGCAGCACAATTATTTCCAAGGACTGATTCAAAGTGGTAAAATTGAAAAAATAAAAAAAGGTGATCAGAGTCATCCCCTGTGAGAGAAAACATAAGGAAACATATGAAAAAGTTGCACATATACATGTTGTACATATTATATTAATGTATTGGTATGAATGTATTATATGAATGTATTTTTCATCTTGTCATGGGAGAGAAGGTCTAGGACTCAGTCTTCTTTAGACTCTTGGAGCCACTCAATATTTGCATGATGTACATTACTTAATCTTTTAATTTTATGCATCTCTGGGGCAAGAGTGTTCCTGCAGATGTGCTATTTCCTACCCAGAGTACTGGCTTGCCAAAACACCTTTGATGTTTGTCCACTGTGAACTTGTCTTTGCATTCTCCCTGTAGTTCCATAGATACACACACACATCTAATATTAATATTAAATATTAATTACATCAAGAGACACAGAAAATGCCATCTCTAAACATGGAGCAGCATGATGGCCGATGTGGTGGAAGGCTGTGGATTGCAGCCTCCCCCCATCACAGGGTAGAGCACCTGCTAAATTTGAATGTGGCTGATCACTGCCAGAAAAAAAAGATAAATGGGGAGAAGCTGGGCTCATATATTTCCCCAGGAAAGCTTCTCTTCATTACATAATTCTTCCATTCTTGCTTCTTGGCTGGGAAACACCTGTGAGGAAATGGCAGATGGTGGGAGATAATAAAAGGAAAGAAATGTCCTCATTTTAAAAGGAGATCTTGCATTTTCCATCCCTGGTTGTAAGTGCTGTGGGAAATGTTACTGAATTATGTAACGCCTTGGTGTCTTTCTGGGTGTACAATGTCAAAAGCAAAATTACTGCTTCAGTTGCTGAATTTCAGACAAGTCTTGTTTTTAACACAGAGGAAAAAATAAGAAAAAATTATTTCTGACACACAACTGTGTCATGAAACCTTACGGGGCCATCAACACTGTGGGTGAATCGTGAATATTTTGATCAAGACTATGGTGGTCCCAGTGGAACAGGTGCTGAAACGTCACTCTCCTGCTGGAAAATGGGTGAAAACAGTTCCATAGGTCAGCGAGAGTGTCAGGGGAGGAGTAAAGGTGGGAGAAGGAAGATGCCTAAATCCTTCCTCCACAGAGCCTCTGAGCCTGGGGAATAACAGGGGAGCCGGTTACCTTGCTCCTGAGAAATTGCTTATGTCTGGTGAAGTGGAGCTGGAGATGCCTCTCACCTTCGTGTTTGCAAGTGCCTGTACACAGGGGTAATGTTAGCCAGAGGCAGCAGCCAAAAATATGTTCTCCATCTTTTGCAGGTGTTATCTTGCCAATTGTCATCACCCTGATAGTCATCACCCTCTCTGTCTTCTCACTGGTGGCTTTGTACAGAATGTGCCAGAAGAAAACTCCAGGTATTTGTTTTGCTTTCTCTGAAGAGCGGGGGGAAATAAATGTGTTTCTTATTGGTAGAAGATCTTTTAGATTATCTTAACCATGACTGCTTTGGTAGGCTGATGGGAAAGCTTTTTGTATTTCAAACTGTTCTACTTAAAGTGGGAAACTAACACTTTGTTTTCAAGATCAGTAGGAAGACCACAGTAAGCAAAAATGTCTCTGATTTTTGGACAATATTTAGAGCATTGTAAAGCTTTTTGTTTTTTGCAGCCACCAAGAACTAGTAAACACCTGTGCTGACACAACCAGTCAATCAGGTAGAAATACACAGTGAAAACTAAGTTTGAAGACACTGTTTAACAAAATCACTATATTGATTTTATCTCTGTTCTGGATACAGGCAAAGAAATATCAGTGCTTTCTTTTGGGATATACCTGATATACACACACACACACGCACACACATATTATGCATGAGTAAAATTTTCCAGTTATGGTATAATGTTCATGGGAACAAAATTCCAGAGCAAGTAGTATTTTCAGAAACAGTCATTTTGACAGAGCAGCTAAGGTCAGTATCTGTTTTGCTGCTATCCATTAAATACTTCAAATAATGGGGTATAGTTTCAAATTCCATTTGCCAAATATTTCAGAGCTGCCCTAGTGGGCTACAGGCAAATGTGGTTCTCCATTAAGTGAAAACCCAGATCTGAATCCAGACTGTGGTTTTTCTTTCCCTATGAGCTGGCATGAGTTAGGAGACCTGTGCAGAGCTTCAACTGTGAAATCACCAAGCTTTGGAAATAAAAAATCAAAACAGGGTGTTGAAAGTGCAAACCAAGGCAAACAGTGTGTCACAACCAATTTAGCCACTGGCATGGAAAAACAGACCCGGAAAAACAGAGGAAGGTGCGATCCTTGCTTAGGAAATTATTAAATACTTGGAGGCAAGACATAAAGATATGAGATGAACATTTCCTCACCAGCCTGCCCTACGCACAAATGCCATCAGGCACTGTAATAGCAAATTCACTTGGAAGACAGAGTAGATAACTGTGGTGCTTCCTGTAGGATTTGCCCGAACCAACCCAGTGTGCTTCCCAGTGGATGGAAACCCCTGTGCTTAGTGGCATGGAGCTAGAGTTGGCTCCATGTCTCTGATGTAAGCCCCTGGCCCCATCCATCTGCCTACACTTGCACATAAGCATAAAATACATTTAGTATATGATTCATTTTGGGGAGAAACCTGTTCCTCATTGGTGGGGATGACTAGCTCTGCTCTCAGATGTCATGCCAGGTTAAACCCCCCCAGAGTGTACAGTCTGGCAGCATGTTCTCTTACTCCCCTCACCCTGTATCTTTTAGCTCAGTTGTTATGTGCTCAAGAACCATTGCATGCTCACCTCCTCTGTGCCAGATACCCAGGGATTTGGGAGCTGCAGGGAAAAACACACTTCTGTTGTACCCTTGGACAAGTCACATACCATTCTCCCTGGTTTCCAGGAGCATCAGTATAAGCAGTATCAGTTCACTTTCATAGATGACTAGAAAAACAACAGTTACCATTCAAGCTGGTTGATTGTGTTAATGTACTTAATGCAATACTGCAAAATTACAAGTGTCTGCCAGAAGCTGCAATAGATACGTCTAAATGTATATTTAAGTGAATTCCAGCAGTCAGAATTATATTAACTTTGTTTCTTCTTCCAGAGACACAAGAGAATGGCACTGAACAGTAGGTTGAATTCTTTTTCTTACTTTGAGATCTATCACAGGGCACTTGCAAATGCAGCAGATTCTGCATATGATTTTCTTTGATCCTTCTTTGTTTAAGCATAATAAGTAGTTACCACCCCAAAGAGGAATATCTGGCTTAAAGTGTTGCACTTACAGTTATTGTACACCTGTATGCATGATAAGCAGCTGTTCCAGCATGAATAGGAATGCAATGACTCTCAGCTGTTTCACAGGGGATCCTTTTGAAATGGATAAACAACTTATGTTGTGCCACAGAACATACTAGTCCAGGTGTTTTTTTTTCAATTTTTTGCCCCATTGACTTTTCTTTCCTCCCATCTTTTCCCATTCCCTTCTTTTTTCTAAATGTATTTTCCCTTTTTAATGTTATGTTTACAATTCAACATGGCTAACAGTCTTGCACTAACAGAAAAGATATGACTCCCTGTTTTCTCCCAGATGTGAGAGCAAAGCACTAGATTAAACCTGGAATGATGAAACTTGATTTGTTACATATTTTCAGAGAAAGGTATTTTCAGAGATGTTGGTATATGGTGTTTTCCACCACAAAGATTTGCACATGATTCCATGCAAAGCCCATTTCAAGCCTACCAGTGTAGACTGGCATAGATGCTGCCCCCTCTAGATCACAGTCTTAGAGTTTTGTTTGGCTGACCAATATGCATGCTGAAATGTTTTCTGATTTCAACAGGGCCCAGTCAGACAAAGATGGAGTCAAGCTTCTTTCTGTGAAGACAACTTCTCCTGAGACTGGTGAGTATTTCCTCTCTGTTTATATCTGTCTCCCTCTCTGAGTTCAGAGAACAGCAGTTTCAGGGTGTCATTTCTCATAGCAAAGCCATCTTCAGTTCCTGTCAGGTCAAAGTCACTGCCAACAAGTCCTCTACAGTGCAAATCCACAGACTGGGATCCTGTAGAGCTGCAGTTTAACTGCACAGTGTGTGCTGTTGGTATTTCGGAGTCAGAAGAATGAGTGGTTTAGGGGAATATGTTTTCTTCAGTCATTGATGGCACATGATCTACAGTTAGGCATGTTCAGGACTAACCATATCAAGGTATTTATGGACTAGATATGGCTGTACAAGGAAGTTTGAAGACTGTTAATATCCCAGGGGCCAAAAGGTTTGGGAGTAAGTGCTGTGAGTAAACAGGGCTCTGTTGGAGTGAGGATAAGCAATCTGTAGTCAGTCAGCCCTGTACTCAGCCATCCCTTGTATTAAAAGTCCTACTTTCATTGCAGATTCCTCTGCCCTGTTCTTCAGTTCATAACAAAATATGTGGTAATAAAGCCTCAGAACAGAAATCTGACTAATCTGATTCCCAGATATTCAACAAATAAATAAAATCAACCCCCCTAAACCTGTCATAGTAGAGCTAGTGATGGTGAAACTCTACACATTTACCCAATGCTTCCTCACCCAGGTAGGTCTCACCTCATCTGCAGAAGTCTTTCCAGGAAAACAGTCTCTTACTTTCTACTTTTTAGGTATAAGACTCTTTTTTGTTTTTAAGGTTTTTGGCCATGTGTTTCTCCTACTGACATTTCTGAGTTTGACCAATAGCTGCTCTCTGCTTTTGTCTGAATCCTTGGGAAGTCCTCTGAAATACAGTACTTGATTTGAACTATCCTCTACTTTCTGGAGAGGCATGATTTGGACTCTCCAGCCTTCTCTGCAACTCCTAGAAACTTTTGTGCAATCCTAAGACCCACAGGGCATCTCTAGCAGGCCTTGAAACAAACCACAGCTGTGCAAGGTCGCTATGGCCTTGCCAACACTGAGCAGCATGGTAGGAAGCTAGAGGGGCAGAAGGACCTGTTCCATCACAGGATGCACCATTCTGCCCCACCACTGCTGAGCAAATGCAAACTACACTTTGGCACTTAGGCAGCTGCACTTCAGAGCTTTGTGATTTGGGAATTTTTTAATCTTCTTTTGGGGATTTTTTTTTTTTTTTGGGAATGCACTTTTAGCTTTATTTTGAGTATGGAGTTGTGTATATGTTTTCTTGAAATCATAATTTTTTTAAGTCTGAATGAAGTCAGAAACTAATTCATAGACATTTTTTGATTGATTCTGCCCTCATGCCATTTCAACAATAAAATAACTTCATTAGCAGCAGCAGCAGAATTGTTAGTCTTTTACCAGGTGAAATGAGAAGAATTGCAGGCTCTTTCTTTTTTTTTTTTTTTCCCACAAGATGAACTCTGGTACCTGTTAATCAGCCACTGGTTCACCAAGTATCTGAATCTCTTCCATACAGAGGATGCTTGATACTCTTTTTTACTGAAATATGATGTGTGCATGCTATAATTAGAAAGTATGAGTCATAACCACTTAGAAGGCAAGATTCTTGTCCTCTCCTCATTAATACAATTCATATTTAAACTAGCTGCCATTTTCTCCTGAATTCATACATTGTTATGTTTCAAAATTAAATATGCTTTCACAGAAATTTAAATCCTGGTTTTGCCCAGATTTTTAGAGTCACTTTACATTTTAAATTAAAAGCACTCTGACAGAAGGACCTGTTTCTTACAGAAAGATTTGTCACTCATACAGGTATTTTCAAATATGTTAGTGCCGGCTCATTTGAATCAGATTTACTTGCTTCCTTAAAAGCTTGGGCATAAAACAAAGTGTTTCTTATGGTATAGATAGACAAGACAACTGTCTGACCTGTGGTCCTTCTCACAACTGCTGACAACAATTGCACTGCGTAAAACTTCTTTATACGTGTTCTTCTTTTTTCTTCATCCAGCTGTTTAGACAGTGTGTTTTGCGACTGACTCTGATTGTGTGTACCAAGAAAATGACAAAAACTTGTGACTAGAAAGACTAAAACCAGGAAGTTCTTAAGAGCAGCCTTAATTTTACAGGTAGCTCTACATCATCTCACCATCAACAGGCTGCTCAGGTGCATATATACAATGAAGTTCTGTTTAGGCATGTGTTCAAATTAAGCTCTATTATAAGTATACATTATATTTTTCTAGTTTTTACTTTTTATTCCAAACAGAAGATTTTGAGATTATGTAATTTCGTTTTGAAAATGAGAAGAAACCCCATATATGCAGAACAAATAAGGCTATGACCTACAAATTGTTCAGAGAAGCCTGTTTTCAGTGTTGTGCATGATATACCTTGATCAAAGGTTATGGTGAGTTTAATCTTGCCTTATTTTATCTATCTAAAAACTTCACCAGATGCACATAGTTGAAAGAGATGTATGTGTCCAGAGGGCTATTTATCCTGTCTGCCTTGGGCATGTATCTTGAGCTGGAATGAGCTGACCTATGGCAGTCCATTGACTACTGAAGGATCCTATTTTAGGACTGCTAAAATTGGGTTCTGAGCATAAAATGAAAGAAATTGGAAAGACTTCTTTTTCAGAAGCATAGCTGAATTTAATTTAACCAAGAATATTATTTCAAATATCTATAATTAATGTGAAAGAACACAGGAAAATAATAGTTATCAATTAAGTCTGGATTA
Organism: Scytalopus superciliaris; assembly: GCA_013400415.1. NCBI lineage: Eukaryota > Metazoa > Chordata > Aves > Passeriformes > Rhinocryptidae > Scytalopus > Scytalopus superciliaris. Next base: position 21,644 of record VXBX01000545.1, read on the forward strand.
AAGTAATGGTTTTTAATGGAGTAGTATCATGAGGAACACTAGGTAAAATGGAGGTTTAATACTCTCATTTTTCAAAACTCTTCTCAGAAAGATGGAATTGCATATGGCTTTGAATTCTAAGGCACAACTGGGTCAGAATTTGTGTAAAGTAAAAAAGCAGACAGAGAAAACTGAACACTATGAATTTTTCATGCACATTTGTCAGTGAAATGCAACATCTGATGCAAGATAAGTGCCTTTACTTGCATCTCACTTGAAAACTCAACTTGGATAAAAAGGTTCAGGATACCGAATCATCTCAAAAGTTTTACACTAATGTCCAAATGCAGGACTTATGGCAGCCATTTCAAGTTGACTGTACAGGTAAATTTAGGGTGACTCTCTCTAGGAAGAATTAATGGTCTTCTACAGTACTGAATTCTAGAAAATCTACCTGCAAAAATATTTCTTATTTGAGATTCAGCATAGCCCACAAAACTTTTCGGCAATAGATGTATTTCCTGAGAATATAAGATGAAGGGTTTTAACTGATGACTAAGAGATCAATACCATCATCCATGATATTAAAATATTGGCTGTCTTGAAAACAGACCTAACTTTTCCTGTAAGGATTCTTGCATATTACACTGAAAAACAGTAAAGGTATTGATCACCTTTTTAGGATTCATGAAAAATGTTGAGGGGTGGAAATTCCTCAGTTGCAGAAAGGCTAATGAATAAAAATTGGGGAAGGTTACTCCATACAGCTGAATGATGTGTGCTAGAAATATTAATACCTGAGAAGTGGCTTGATGATTTTTTATGGCCCTTTCCCAGGAGTGCCCATTCTAGAGCAGGTAAAATATATGAAAGACCTTTATAGTAGCAGCACACAAGTTCAATATTCAATATAAAGTCTCATAAGACTGTGCAGGTGACATAATATTTCAGAGTTGTTAGGTATAATCCTGGCACCTAAGCATAAGCTGATTCATTAGGGCAAGATTTCTAACCATAATGAGCTCTTTTGAGATGAGAGGATAGGAGATGTCTTACTCAGCTTGTAGGGGTATTGCACTGAAGTTCCTCAAAGGATATTAAATGTGTCAAAGTTGATGTAGCTCAGAGTGACACACCTCAAATGGAAGGTGACTGGAGATGGGTTTATGGTATATATCTGCATTATGGCTTCCCAAGATACCCAGTGTGGACAAAACTGATAATTCAAGTGTTGCTACTACACAGAGCTGGGAAAAGGTACAAGGATATTTGAGGAGTCACCTAACCTGTCACATGAAAAACACCTTAAACTTATTGTAGTCCCATTGGAGAAAGGGATCAATTGATACCTAGAGGTGTTCTCAGATGGCAGTGCAGTACAAAATAGCATGAACCAAGGATGCAGACAAATGTGCATTCCCCATATGCTCCACATCTCTTCCAAAAGCTGCTGTTGTTCAACAGTAATAATGACCTTAGAGCTGTTATCTGCTCCTTCAACTGGCTGTACCTCCTGCCTGATTTTCATAACACATCTCGGGTGCATACCTTGAACAAGATGAGCTGCCTACTTTGAAGATATGTGGTGTTTTGCAGTATAGATTAGTCAGACCCTAACACTTCAGCCAATTTGAGATGACCACAGTTTGTGCCTGCATCATTTCTCTGGACTTCCTGCTTTTCCAATGTCTTCTCGGTAAAGACTTTGAGGATTCCTAACCTTCCACATGAGAGGCTGGTGACTGTATTATACATAGTGACCAAGCATCATAATCATCCCAGAACCCCTTGCTCTCCTTCAGCAAAAAAACCCTTGCCTCAGTAACTGGAATACTAGTAAAGTCCAGCATCCCTCAAGACAATCCCACTGTGGTGCTAGGGTTTGGACATGGAAAATCTTGTGCTCCTCTGAAACACTGTGGCTGAATGACAATATCTTCATCACCGCTTTCCATGAACCTCCGAATGCTGAGATGGTTTAACTGTTCTGCCTCACACATCAAACCACAGCTGTGGGTTTTGTATAAAGGGACAAATTGGGAGCTGGTGCAGACCTCCTTGGTTCCTGATATGCTGAGTACATCTGAACGTGGGCCACAGCATTTAAGGAGGTAAGAAACCTTTAGATTTTACCTCATTAATGTCCCAGCCCAGGGAACTTTACACCTACCATGAAGGCATGGTTCCATAGTGGGCCATGGGGTTTCTCAACTTGGGACTTTCATCTCTTTCTCATTATGCCTAGGATCCAAGTGGATGCCTCTAGGAGCAGGTGAGGAAGCTGAGTCCTAGGTGAAGCACTCTTTCACTGAAAATTCCCTTCCCTCTTTCTCTCACTTGCAAGATGAGCAATGCAGGTCAGCAAAGAGCATTCTCCTGGCATGCTGCGTGCTTAGAAATGGTAAGAGTGGTGTTCCTATTAATATGAGAATATGATATTGATAATTTGTTTTTCCTGTTATGAGATGTAGCTTCAGTGCCTTACTTTTTTTCCCTGCAGGTAAAAATCCTGGAAGCTGCTTCATAGGAAAGGATCCCCTTGAAACAGAGAGAGATATCCTTCTCTTTCTCATTTTCTGACACTCCATTTTTTAAACTTTGTATTGTACAATACCCTGAAGTTATGTTTTCTGTCTTCACAGAAACTGAAGAATAAACTTTCTCAGCTTTCCACAGCTTGTGGTTGAACTCTTTGTTTACTCACACCACAAAGATCTGACTGAACACACTTCCAGTTGAAACTTTTGGACAAAACTGTAGTCAAAAACATTAAATAGCTTATGTGTTCTTCTGTATTTCTAATTAAGTTTGTGAACTGTGCATATTTTAAGGGGTTTTAAAGTAGTCACAGTCAGACTGCTGGGGATCAAGTGGTGTTTTCATCTGTGAAACATTTGCTAACTTTCCAGCCTGCAGTTTTCTGAGATGCTCCTTGTGAGAGAACCACCTCTTGTTCTTTTCTGCTCATTCAGCAGCAATTGCCTTCCTGTCCTTTATCTGGACATCTCTGTACACTCCCTCTCTGCCATGGTGAACTGTACAGATCCTTCTGTCCTGCTGGCAGTGGGGAGGAGCAGTTTGCAGGACTATGGGAGGAGTGTGTGCAGGAGGGCACTGCAGCACATTGCAGGTGCTGGACCCACTGGCCTACACCAGACCCAGCCATGGCATCCAGGCACTGGTTCCCACTTAAGGCTGTTCTCCAGAATCTGTAATGCACCCCTCTTTCTTTTAGTTCAGCATGGTAGAATTAGACATGTTGATTCCCTGTGTCTGCAGAGGTAGTTTTATGCTTTTATAAAGGATAGGCTTCTGCAATCAGATTTTATGAAAAGCTTCTTTTAATTCTTTGACCTGAACCTGATGGCCACTTATGAGCAATTTCTCAACAGCAGATATTGCAGTGAAATAACAGCACAACCAATTTTTTCTTACAGACAATGTAATCTGAGATGCAGGATAACCTGTTTTTTATGTCAAAGACTGATTTGACATCCTTTGTCTTCCAGCTTTCCCAATAATGTCAGAGGGCTTTGCCCAGGTCAAAGACTTTCTGTACTCATAGTACTCATCCTCTACTCTCTTTTTGTCATGATGTTCTGCAGTGTATATGTGTATTCTGAATAATATATTCAAATTCTGAATCAAAGGGGAGGGCAAGTTACAGTGAGATTAATACAATAGCCTTCCACAACAGTGATACAAAAAAATTTTTGTTTCAGAGCTTCAAAGTTGATTTTATACAATCTGTAGTTTCAGCTGATTGTCCCCATTACTTATTCACATACACTGGCATCAGGATGCAAGATAAGTAGTTGGAAATGAGTATATTTGAGACTCAAAAATCAAAACAAATACTGCACAAGTGAAATTTTAATTAGGAAGAAAACCCTGCATTTTCACTGCAGCACTGTTTAGTTGCTGGTTATCATTTAACTTTGCAGAACCTTCAGTATCTGTGCACTCAGTCTACTTTCCATGCACTTGAAACAAATACGTTGAAGGATGAGGAGTCATGAATACAAAATTTTTCCTATTACATCTTTCTTATCTTTATCCTTTTACAGCATGACCACATTTTTGAGGAGGATGTATGCAGTGTGTGTTGGATAGGGCCCAGTGCCTCAGCTGCTAATTCACTTGGATGAATTGGTGACCGAGACTCCAGCAGGAGTGTTTGAGGGGTGGCACATGGGAGGTTGTGCATATGAAAGACCAGTACTGTATTGTTGCCAGAGCACTGTCTCCTTTAATACTGAAGCTGAGAAACCATGATCTGAGCCAGCTATACCTGTTCACATCCTGGATCAATGCAGCCCCCAATCCTGTCAGTGGCTAGCAATGAGATGTGAAGGGAAGGGTAACAAATAGGAAGGGAATACAGTAATGTGTCCTCAGCCATAGCCTTCTAGCAGCCTGTGGCTTGGAGACATCCTGAATCAGATGCATCTTTGTATCTTTGGTGTTTCATAGTTCTCAGTGGCTTTTAATTCCATGAATTCTTGTCTGCTGGAATATCTGCAGCCTCCTGCAGCAGTAAGCTGGACAGTGTAACTACAGATCTGTCTGTGTTATATGACAGTACTGCTTAGATGTTTCAGGGTGCCTATGTCTTCATGTTTGCAATCCAATTCCAGACAAAAATCAACCAACAGGTGCAACTTTGGAGAATAAGAGGGAGAATAAAAGGTTTAATGGAAAGGTTTGCTTGTCAGCTAAAACTTCCATGTCAGTATCAATCTGATTTCATTTTCCAAATATTCTGCCTAAGGCCTCTTTCTCAAACTGTGAATCATTTCTTTCAGTTTTTTTAGGAGCACATGATATATGTGAGATTGGCTTCTCACTGCCCTCTGCCAATCTATCTGAGCCCACAAGTCCTCCTCTATCAGGAGAGGTGTCACAAGGCAGGACCACAGGTAAAGGGGGTCACATTGCACTTGCAGCTGTGCAGTGGATAACATTTTAACTGCACCAAATACTATCTTCCAGTTCCCTTTGTTGCCTGGAATACCACGACAGGGCAAGGCAGAGAAAAATCCTTTACTATGAGTTTAGCTATAGCAATCCATGACACTTGTGCCAGGATCACAGAATTCTACAAATTTATGATTCTACTTAATTTCCCTATCTAGAAAACACATCCAATGTCTAATTAGCCCAGCCCCCCTACTATCTCAAACCATCGCCCTAGAACCCCCCCCTTATAATTGAGTTGGTGGTCCTGAGACCCCTCCTTCCTCCCCCCCCCATCTTCATCATTACATCTTCTACTTGGAGTTCTTCCAGTACCCTCTAACCCCATCTCTATNTTAACCATTTTTCTGAGTTTACTCATTTACTTATTGAAGTAGACAAATTCACAATGAATTTTCAACCTGTTGTCAGAAAGTTGTTGCCATAGAACCTCTCCAATTGGATCAACCATCATCTTCCTGCAAGATGCTGAATAACTATATAGTGAGAAGCTGATGGTTTACTTCCATCTCCTAGTGTGCAACACTAGAGTATGTGTGTCATCCTTCCCCAAATGCATAATCCAGAATAAATAAAATACAATTTTTCTTGATGATGTTGTGCAGCAATTTTGCTCTTTTTGATATGTTTTGCATAACTATACCCTTTCTCTTTCAATGATGGCCTTAAGTTCCACTAGGGGAGGTTTAGATTGGAAATTTGGAAAATCGCTTCACAGAAAGGGTTGCAAAGCATTGGAACAGCAACCAGGCTGTCCAGGGCAGTGGTGGAGCCACCATTCCTGGAATGTTCAAAAAACATGTGGATTTGGCACCTGAGGACATGGTTTGATGGTAAACATGGTGGTGTTGCTGGGTTGATGGTTGGACTTGATGATATTAAATGTCTTTTCCAACCTTAACAATTCTATGATTCTGTGACAGCCTTCAAAGGATCCAGATATTCTGTCCAGACTGGTTGAGCATCTCCACTGCACCAGGTATTTTCACAGTCAACAAACAATTTACTGTGAAATAATTTCTTCACTATATTAAAAATATCATCTGTTCTAACAAAATACTGAACAGCAGTATTTGATTTTAATTTCTCTTATGGGAAGCAAAGTTTAATCTATTGATTTTTTGTGAGTGATGGTTTAGGGGTGAAGTTGTTTTTTTCACTGTTGGAATTTATTTCTGTCAGTTGAGGCTGCTTTGAGACCAAAAAAGATATCTTGCAGCTAACCTGGATGTTCTCCTTGGTCTGCCAAGTTGCAACTGGATATTTAGCACAATATCAATCTACTAAGCCACTGGACTCCAGAATTGTTCTGGACACCTCTCTGTGTAGTCTCCAGGCACACTGCAGCCCTGTATCTAAATCTAAATCTACTCTTGAATAGAGAGTATCCGTGTGACCACTCCTCCAATATATAATCATTGCCTCTTCATCACTGAATTGTTAGCTGGCATAAACAGTTACAGACCTTATGATGCAAATATCTTCAGACACATTTGCAACCACGGAGCAGTGATAACTCAGTTTTGTTTCAGAAGTCTTGCAGGCTCCTGCCCTCTTGAAATTGTAGTGGCAAAGCAATATAGAGCATCCCTGCCTGCATGGAATCCTCATCAGCTTTATAGGCATGCCCAGCAATAGTTTGTGGTGGTTCACTGTTCCAGGGATAATAGCACCAGGAAATCTAGACAAGAAATGTGTTGCAGTCTCAGGGGCAGTAAGGCAGATTCACCCCTTCTGGCCTGACACTGCTGTCAGCAGGTACCACTCAGGCAGTTTCTCTTCTGCAGCCAGCACTGCCTCACCCATTCCATACTCGAATCCAAAGTCTATTGACACAAACTGGATGTTATCCAGGCAGCTATATTGGCTCTGGAGCCTCCCCTTAGACATGTTATTTTCCTGTGGTGCAAAGTATCTATCTTTCGTCTAAATCTGGCTGCAAAACAATGAGCTGAGAGTGGAACTGATACCAGAGTACTGATATTTATTACCACTATTGAACATTTTCTTCTCCACGGTAATATATTTCTCAATGAATTTCTCCTCCACCTTCTTTTTTTAAACAGTCTTCTCAATTTCTCCCTTTTATGCCCTATTAAGTCTTCTATTTCTGTATATTGAACAAGGAAAGTAAAAACATGTGGAAGGAAAAATAAATAAAAACAAATTAAAAAATAAGTGAGAGTTCCTGGAAATCTCATTCCTTTGTTGGTATAAAACTGTACAATCTTTGAACTTGTTAACCTTATTTTAGCTTTTCAAAACAAGACTTTTATCCGACCAAAACAATTCACCTAGAAAAATATGTATTGTTAAAATATTTCTCTTTTTTTCAAACAGAAACTTGTGCTTTCCTTTTCTCTACCTGAAGTTTAATGTCATCAGAACTTCTGAAGCGCTAACTTAGCAACAGTTTAAAATAATTTTAAAATAATTTTGTCCAAAATTGAGCACTTAGGAAGCAAACATTATTCCAGTACATTTTTGTTGAACAGTTTTCCACAGATACAAGGTTTTCTACTCATCTCCAAAAAGCTGAACTAAATTAAACAGCCTTCTTTTTTTTTTTTTCTGCTGTAAAGATAAGCTGTTCAAAAACTATTGGTGAGTCTTTTTTTTGGGGGAGTGCAACTATTTCATTTGGCTGCTAATTATTTAAATGCCTAATCAGTTAATTTTTTAGAATCCTAACTTGTATTACAATTTGCAACCCCAGGCTATAGACTATATGAATCTTTTTAATACATGTTCACTTTTCCTAGAAGGTAATATATCACTTTCTTGCCTCTCGTGTGTGTGTGAGGCATTAAATTGTCTCCTGCGGGCAAGCAGGAAGGCAGAATGCAGTTTGCTGGAGGCATTTGGGCTTTCCCACCCTTATGCCTATGGAGCTCTGTCCAGTCTGGGAATGCCATTCTCTGTTCATCTCCATGTAAAAATTTCTGACAAAAAAAGTTCCAGTGCCATTCCTGGGATGAACATTTGGAATCTATCAGCATATTGACATCTGGAGGCTTGTCTGCCTGTAACTGCTGGTAGCGGCTCTGCTACTCAGGGAAGAAGGACTGAGAACTGTGTGCAATCCCTGACTGACGTTCATAAAGATTCATTTTCCTGCTTTGGAGGAGCTGAGCTGATGTCAGCATTGTCAGCAAAAATTAATTTTATAGTGGTATCTTCTTATTTTCATAATTTAATGTTCTAATCATAGTTACAAATTAATTAAAGCCTTATTCCTCTTCAAACCCCTCAAGATCTGCCTTGGAAATACCTTGTGGTGGTTGTGGAAATGAGCTATAAAACAGAAGGAGTGATAAAAATCTATTGCGTGGACAGTTTTTGCTATTAAAGTAAATCTGACAAGGAGACTGGCCAATGGTCAGTGATGTGTTCCTGCTAGACTCATTGGTCATTTTGTCTTTACATGTTTAACTAATGCAAATATATTTTCTGTTTCTTAGGAGAGCACTCATCTCAGGGGAAGAGTAAAACCCGGCAACTCTTCACATCTCAGCAATAAATACGTAAGTTTGTAGCCATTGCCTTAGGTTCTGTAACATTAGTGTTTGTTAGTCTCTCTAATACTTTTTAGTCTCTATTTTGTGCCATGTAACTAAACAAAAGGGTTAAAAATGCAAAATAAAAAGAACAATCCTCAGTGGTTAATATGCCCAGCAGATGTTCGATGGTATTTTTATGTGTGAGAGGGCAGAGACCACCAGAGCACCCCTGAAATCCACTGTTCGTGATATGGGCACTGTGTTTTCCTTCATGCATGAAACTTTCTGAGGCACCACAATACCCACTTTCCATGGAGCTGCTTCTGTCATTTGTGGTGAAATGGGGTGATTTGCTGAGGGTGGGAGAAGGAAGCAGCCATGGGAAGGGCCCTGTGTGACCAGGGTAGTGCAGGAAGGTGGAGGAGAAGGATGGCCTGAGGAAGTGGGTGTCACAGCACATGTGGGATGGACCAGACAGACAGCTATGCTGGGCTCAGACAAAACCCAGCCTGTCACCATCACTGTAGAATGAAGCCCCTCTAGGATGGGGTCCCATCACCCTCCACTGAGAAATATCTGGTGGACCAGAAATGTGAAGAGCATCTTTGATGGTTTTGACCTATTCTCATTTCCCCCAGGATGAAGAAACTCAGCTTTCCTGGTACCAGCACTAAGGACAAAATAATCTCCTTTTTTCCTTCAATTAGAGCAACAGAATGAAATTTTGCCTATGTTACTAATGATCAGGGATGGTTCTGTTTGTGTGGAGGCAGGACAATGGCCTGGACAATGGATTTAATCCTTATTTTCTACCCAGTCTGGATTTATTATGTGACTTCCATTTTAGCTTACTCTTATGTTCCCAAACAACCTTACCTGGAACAATAATCTATAGATACTGTTGTCATTTCAGATATGAAGCAGCCTGTTTTATCACAATGTTCAGGAACATTCCACCAAAACTGCAGTTCCATGGGAAGTGTGGAGCAGCTGAAGCTTTTCACCAGACAGGACACTTGTATTAATGACCAGCTCTTGACTTCTCAAGTGTCTGCGGTCCCTTCTGGAATATGTAAATTTTTTGATGGCTTAATAACTGGTATATCACATGTATTTATTATTTCCACATATAGTAAAAGCAGGGAAACAAGGATGAAGAGAATGCAAAAATCAGGTCATATTTGCATAGTACTGACTAAAAATGTTTTCTGCACATACAGGAAGGAATATGTCAGCATACTTCGTTGAACTTAGAGTAGCTAGGGTTCTTTTAATTGTATGTAGCAAAATACAAGCAAGGCCTGACCCTCGAAACAGTACTGGGCAAATAGCCACTATGAAAATTAATTCAGTGATTTCCATAAGACTCCTCACTGTAGCACATGCTTTGCTTGTCATAAATGTTTACAGGGTGGGATGCCTGAGTGAAATGCTGGAGTGTGTGCTTTTTGCTTTGAAGGGGGAATATACCTTGCACTGAGGCCCTTTGAAGTTCTGTGAATTACTGAATATGATCCTTGTAATGTAACAGGTGATATAGTTTATTTTCACCTGTTCCTTGGCTAATTGCATTACGTATACTACAAATATGACTCCTGTGTAGCCTGGGGCACTCAGTGGGAATCAGCAAGATAAGCAATTTTACAGATGAACCTTCTTCCCTGTGTTCTGAGCAATGTGTGGGATTCCTGTAGGTTATTGAATAACTGGAAGTTTAAGCAGTGTTTCAAGTGCTAATTACAGACACTCTTAATTTGTACAGAGCTGGAAATTCCAAAATATCAAGTAGTGCTTATACCTGCATGTATCCTACTTTTCTAGAACTAGAAATGTTTGAAAATTGTATTACTGTGAGCATCTGCTCAGTCTCAACCCACTGACTCAGTGTTCCAAGAATCCCCATTGTTTTACTGGGGAATGGAAAGAAGACAACTGGTGGCAGGACCAAGTTTCAGGATCTAAGTTTTGATAACCATTGATACAATGATTTTGAGGAATTTCTCTTTCCAATTTCCTTCTCTGAAATATGAAAACTTACCTAGCAGTATGCTAAGAGATTGAGCAGATTTATTAATTCATGTTTAAATACAATTCTGAAGTGTTCATTTCCCTGTGCTTGACCATTGCTTTAACTTACACTTTGATGAGTCTAATAATCCTCTGACTTAGTGGAATCATGAGAAACATTTGATGAAGCTCTGTAAAAGATGGGGAACAAGCAAGTGTCCTCCATGCTGCAGCTGAACTTACACGGTTCATTCAGGTATTTCTGGATCACTTCGGGTCCTCAGAAGCAGAGAAGGCTTACTACCTACTTTGGAAAGGTCAGGCCATCTAAAATATGCTAGTTGGCATCTGCAGCTATACAGATTCCTGACTGCTGAAGTTTCCTTCAAAAAAAGCCATTATTGTGTATTGATTTTCAGATCGATTTAAAAAAATATATTTCATAGCATGTTGCATCATAGTGAAAGGACAGTAGAAAAAAGCAGAGAAAGATTGTGACATATATATTTGTGTGTGTGTGTGTGCAAGATTTGTTCAGAAACTGCCACGGTGTGTCAAAAAAAAAATAAAGCAACTACCTATTAAAAGTTATTATCTTTATTAAGTGGCTATTCTTTCTGTCTTTGCAGAAATGCAATCCATTGGCCATACCTACTGCAACTAGGTCCATTACTCTGCCCTCCTAAAGCACAGAGTGAGCTGAACTCTTCACAACGAGCCTAGAGAGCAGACATTAGATATTCTGGGCATAGTGGTGGCAGGGGCACTGTGAAACCTTGCAGAAGGCGTGCTGAGGGTGGTGAGTGAAAACTCATCCTCACTACCATCAGCAATGAGGAGAGAGCAGGGCTCTCTGCAAACCTTGGTACTGGAAAAGTGAAAACCACCAAAATGGGGAAGGTGTTTGGGCTTTTCATGATAGGGGCATGGCAGACAACCAAGTTCTCATCAGGAGACTGAGAAATGTCTCTCAAAGTAACTGGCTTGTGTTGAGTATGTATGAAGGAAAAGAGGTGAATTTGGTGGGAAGCAGAAGTGAAGCAGACCTGAGGTACTCAACCCCTGAAATTAAAAAAAAACTTGTGGTAAAGGGAAACATATGACCTTCCTTTCTTGCTAAGAATCAGGAGGGAGCTCATGTTTGTATGCAGGAGAGATGGATATCTGTAAAGCACAGAAAGCATTTGGAAGAATATTTGGGGCTCTTTCTTCTTCAAAGCTGGAGATGCTGGAATTGGCTTTAATGGGAGGTGATGAACTGTCTGCAGTATTTAAAGACGTTACATGCAATGGCTCAGGTAGACAAAAAGAAATGAAAAATCAATTCAGGTTGTCTGGCTCAACAGCTCTACTGTAATGTCTAAAGGAGCCACAACAGCTTTTCCAGTTGCTAGCATGTCCAAAAAAACCCTGAAGTTAAAGTTGGTCCTCCACTGCAAGGTTTGTCTACATGGGGATACTAGGAAAGAAAATCTACATTTGTAAAGGACTTTTCACTAAAGTTTGACTAAATCTTCTGTGGACAGTCCCATCTAAATTTAGTGTCCTTCAGCTTCTGTGCCATAATTTGCTGAAGAAGTGAATGACATCCAATTCACTGTGGAATCAGCATGCCCACACAAATGTAATTGAACTGGACCTGCTTTCAAATTAGTTCAGCTCATGAGTTACTAGTTAATCAAGTTGTTAGGTGGAGTATATGATTCTGTTCTACATATTACAATCAAAGACTAAAGAATTAATTGGCTGGCAAAGACTTTGTTTGGGCTGTTGTTAGTCACTACCAGTAAAGCATGCAAGGCTCAGATTTGCCAGGAGAAAGGTGTTTTCAGCACTGTTCATCTCAGGCTCAACTTGGGAAGGTGAGTCACTATCTTCAAGCATATAAAAGTTTCCCTGAGCTCTTCCCAGAGTCTAACCCTGTTCAGTAAAAAGACTTGCAATATTTTAGGAGTGACCAGCTGCAGCATGCTGGGATTTTGGACCCAGTCCCTAAGAGGACAAGTAGTCACTAAAGAAAAAAAAACCTCAACAAACAAAAAGATGTGGTACAGTGTATTGACTATTGGTTTTCTACTCTAAGATGCTGCATCAAGCAACTTATTTGACTCACACAAGAGAATAAATACCAGAAAGAAAAATACTTTGATCATTATTTACAAGGAAAAGGCCCAGAAACGAGAAAACCACATGGAAAAAATGAAAATAATTGTTTCTAAAAAGTAGATACTGAAGAGATAAACAGTGGGTGCTTTTTAAGCACAAGCAACTTATTAGCCTTCTAAGTACTTAAATATTTATTCTTGCACATTTGGCCAAGGGCTTCACATTGGCTACTCATGAACTTTGGGCTTTATTCTGCTTAATGGATCCCAGGAACCATTCTGGCCCTTGACATCTGTGGACAGGACTATTTTACAGGCTGCTTATGGCACTGCTCAGAAAGCTGTTTAAATAAAAACTATTCCTTGGTGGCCATCTGTTTGGTGTGGGAAAGGTGTACCACCCACCTGCAAGGCTGCTGCAAGGGGAAGCAACAGCACTGTCAGGATACTTCCCCTTCCAAAACTCCCAGAGGTTTTTGTGGTTTTGGAATGACTCCATCCCACTGAAGAGGGGTGAACCATTAAACATCACACCAGTGCAGAGTAGAGTTAGAAAAGGCATAAAGCACATCAGTCTCACTGGCTCGAGATGGGGAGGCCATTTGTAGAATCTCTGGGACACCTCAGCTGCCAGCAGCTCTCTGCTTACCCCAGCATCTGGCTTTCCTGCTGTGCCCTCTGGTGACAACGTTGCCATTCACAGCCTTCCCTTCAATTTTTTGGGCTAGGGATCAGTGCAGAGCACTGGCTATTGAATTGCTGTTGGATTTCTGCAGCACCAGAGCACTCCTAGGAACTTGCTCACCAGAGCATCCCCAGGCTCAATGCTGTGCCCTGGTTATGCTGGGCACTGCCAGGACACTGCCTACAGCAAAGCACACTTCTCAGGAAGCTTTAAATGTGCATCTCAGGACCTCTGCAGCACCATTAGTTATGGCTTCTCAAGTTATTCAAATTAGGACTCTATATCTAATAAAATAAAAGAGCTTAAAGATTCCTTTATTGATTTCCAATTGAGGCAACTTTTCCATTTACGGCCAAGGGCAATCTATAAAACACAGGCTTTAATTAACCCCCGTGAATGCAGCTGATGTGAAATGTCAATACCCACAGAATGTTCAGCACAGATTTTTGAAGGATTCTCTCAGCTCTCTCATGTCCACCCTGTCCACATTCCCCTGGGTGAAGAGCCACAGCAGAGGCACTTCCCTACAGGGCTACACTGCGTGAAGAGCCACAAACCTCTCTGCTGCCACAGGCATCTTTATTGCTGGCAGTGCTGGCTATTCCTGTTGGCATGCCTGTCTGTTTGCCTTCATCTCAAGGGTTGGACTAGACCTTTAAAGGCCCTTCCAAGCCAAGTCATGCTATGACATTGTCTGCCCATGGCTTTGAAGGTAGGCAGGACAAAGACCCACAAGTAGCCTGCTGGTGGCCTGCAAGGGCTGGGTCACGGGGACCTGGTGCCATGGTGGGCAGCTCTGTGGCTGTTCTTCAGGCACCTGCAGGTAACCTTTCATTCTGTGGCTGTCACATCGTGGCTGCTGCATTGTGCTGGGCCTGTTCCCTCACTTAGTTGAGGTCAAAGCTGCTGAGGTACCTAAGCAAGGCAGCCCCATCACAAGCTCTGATGCACTTCAGCACTCTCACTGGTGGCAAAATTATTTATTTTTTTCATCAGTAGCACATGATCCAGACTTTTCATCCATTCCTTTTTGTCCCCACAGGAAGACCTTCCAGAGGAAGAAAAAAGAATGCACTTTTTGCACAACCTGTGCAAGTTTGGGGGTCTGCATCACACCCATCCTACTCCCTTGGTTTCTGCCTTTGCCCCACCATGGCTGTTGTTCCCTGTGCTGTGGGACAGACGGCAAATGGCCCTTTCCTTCAAAACCTGCCCTAGACATTTGAACCTGCAGCATCTTTTGGGGAAAAGAAAGGATCAGCAATCAGGACCTGGCTGACCAAAGGCAAAACACAAACCTGGCTGTGGGAAAGTGTGTCTCACTGCCTCACATGGCAGGGCTTCTGTAGCAGAGGCTGTTACAGTGCTGTTGCTTTGGATTAGGAATGAGAATGGTGCTGATAACACACATGTTTTGGGTTTTGCTAAGTCATGCTTATTCTGACTCAAGGACATTATTTTCCCCTTGTCTCATGCCCTGATACTGGGAGGGAGCACAGCTAGGACAGGTCACATGAACTGACCAAAGGGATATTCCACACCAAAGAATGTCATGCCTGGTATATAAACTGGGGGGAGTTACTCAGAAGGGGACTCATCTGTGTTTGGAAAGGGAAGTCTGGTGTCAGTCAGCAGATGATGAGCAATTGCATTGTAAATCACTTGTTTGTTTCTTTTTATTATCATCATTATTATTATTTACCATTATTATTGTATTTTTCTTTGTTTTCAGTTAGTAAGTTGTCTTACCTCAACATACAGGTTTTACTTTGATTCTCCCCTCCGTTTTACCAGGGGCTGGGGGGAGAGGGGAGGGATTGAGCAAGCAACAGTGTGGTGCAGAATTTCCATCTGGGCTTAAACCATGACAGGGTCACATCACAGCATGCAAGGGAACAGCACTAAAGTGCAACTACAGAACTCACCTCCACTAAATAAAACTGGTGGGTAAGAAAGGGATATGTGGTCAAAGAGCATTTTGCTGGTTTTCATGTGTCTTTCCATGGTGTATTTATTTTCTCTATATTTGTTGCTTTCTAATAGCAAGGCAACTGTGTTGTCCTGTTCTTCATTATTATTAACAACTATCACCTTTCTCATTACACCAGTAGGATGCTTCCTTGGTCAGGGCTGCTGTTTTTCTAACGAACGTGGCTCATTTGTCTATCTCACTCCCTCTCCACTCTGCTTTTTGTCTACTTGCTCTTTGGTTAGCAATTTGATGTGTTGAGTTCTCACCACCTCCACTGCCCTCAGGGCTGAAGTTCTGATGATGTTAAACAGTTAAAATGCAATGCAATTACAGGCAGTACAGAACAGCAGAGAATAAGCCAGCAAAATTTCAGCCATGCATAACACTGCAGAGACTATGTGGCTGTCAGTCTCCGAGTCCAGGAGATAATTTGGGGTTTTTAAGAAGCAATAATTGAGCCTTTTTCATATGCCACAGTTATGAACTAGTCAAAAACCTGTTTCCTCTGTACCCAGAAGCACCAGATGGATTGGATAGTCAATGCAGTTCTTTGGGGGCTGCCAACTTTACACTTCAAGACTTTTCTAGCTCCTGTACTTGTAAGCTATTCTTTTGACAGCTTTTATGCATACAAGTGCCTTGTCTGAATTTAGCTGGTGAAGTCAGGAGGAAGGGTGAGGAAGAGCTTGCCAAATGAAGCCTGCGTAGCTGAGGGGAGTTCAGAACCACAGCTGAATTCTGTTGCTCATGTCACGCCACGAAAAACCCATGTGAAAGAGAAAATGATCTCTGACCTCCAGCCCTCATATTATGGCAAGTGCTGCATGTGGCCATGGGGCCCCCATGTGAGCCAGTTTGATCACACTCAAACTCTTTCAGTCCTATTTTCATTAATTCCATATGCACATTTGCAAAGGAGACTCAGTACTAGGAATCTCAGCAAAGAGATGCTACTATAAAGGAGGTAGATTTTTCCCCTAGGATTTAGCAGCTAACCTCAGTAGAGGATGTACCCAATGCAAAGGGCAGAGATGAGGTGATTGCAGGTACCTGCAGCTGCTCTGCTGACCATCAGGGACACCTGGACTTGCAGGTCAAATCCCAAAGGAAATATCTAAATGCTCCCCACTCTCGGAGCCCCTGCTCACACCAACTGGAGCAAGAGGCAGGAACTGGAGGGAAAGCACCCACTAGCTACAAACCCCAGGTGGCTGCCCAGGGCAGCTCATCTGTCCCAGGCTTGCTGTCCTTCCTTCCCTGTGCTCTTCCTAGGTCCCTCCCCCACATCCCCAAGTCTGCGGACTTTCCTTCCAGACAGGGAGAGAAAAGACCTAATCCCATTGTGCCACTGTTTAACCTCAGCTCAATGCTCTGCATGAAGGGCCTGGTCTGGACCTCTGGGAGATGGAGATAAATGGGCTCTGGACATGAACCAGTCTGCGCTTTTGTGCTGATTAAGTCAGGTGCTTTACAAGCCATGGCAAGCTATCATGGTCCTGTGTCACACTGCTTGGCCGAGGGGCTCGGACAGACACTGGGTGCTCAGCCCCACAGGGAAACTGGCCTGGGGCACTTGTGTCCCACATCACCCCAATAATTTCTTTCAGGTGCTACCACTGTGTAATCACCCTGCCTCTCTCTCTTTGAATCACTGTCTTTAATAACCAAAATGATTTTGAGCTGTGGGCAGACAAACAACTGGACTCCACCAGGCAGTAGCCCAGTCCTTCAGCCCCACCATCATGGCCGTGGCTGCCCACAGGGCTCCTGCCCATGGACAAGTTGGTTTCCCTACCAGGAGGACTCAATGGAAAGAAGGCTGCATTGTCCTTCTGCGCTGCCAGGGATGTGTGGCAGCATATAAATGCAGGGAGCGAGACACCTGGCTCCCCACGTGGCTTGGCACAGGGACAGGGCTGCACTCCCCACAGCAACCCTGCAGACCAGTCCCTCTAAATCCATCATAGGGTTGCAGGGAAATAGACAAGGGTTACCAAAAGAAGCCCCAAAAAGATGTTATTATTGACAAATAATAATTGTATTAATCTCATTGGGAATTGTGTTTCCCTTCACACATCAAAATGTGCCTTTGCTTGACTCTAGCAATGGTTGTGACTTCAGAATATGCTTCCCCAAAGCTCCACAGGGAAGTGCAGGTCTATTAGAGAAATACATATTACAACTGTTCAGAGTAAATAAAAACACTTTTTAACCCCTCTGATGGTAGGCAGAACGATTTTTGTCCCAAAAATATGGACAGGTACGTGTTGTCAGCCGTCACTGGCCATGTCCTGTGTCTCCCTGTGACTGATGGGGACAATGGCTGCCTC
Source organism: Scytalopus superciliaris (assembly GCA_013400415.1). NCBI lineage: Eukaryota > Metazoa > Chordata > Aves > Passeriformes > Rhinocryptidae > Scytalopus > Scytalopus superciliaris. The sequence goes on from VXBX01000545.1 coordinate 39,199, forward strand.
TCATGTCAGAACACTGGGTCTAGGAGCTGCTGCTGGCTCCTCATTTGCTATGGAGACAGTTTTTGCGGTGGGAAAGGTGATGATGACCATATGACGGTAATGGTCATGGTGGTGGTGCGCTCCCCAGCAGTGGCTTTATGTCTTTACCTCACTACTTGCTCACTACTCTGCTAGCTTGCAGGTTAAATGCTGGACACAGCAGTTCCCATTGCTACGTTCTTGTGATTGCCCTTAAACTCACAGGCTTTCCAGAAGTGGAAGAGCTTCCCAAGTTGGCAGTGCTCCTGTTATCAGCTAGCAGTCATCAGTGGAACATTATAACCATATATAAACATAACAAGGACCTGCTTGGACCATAAACAAGCTCTCTAGATGTGTACCAGTTATTCTCAAAGACAATGGTTTTCTTTGGATGTGTGCACAGCCTGTTGCTCTTTCAATCTTCAGAACACTGAAACTATAACATTCTCACCAAAACATCCACCTGAGTCCATCCTGACAAGTAGAAGGTCTCTTGTCCCAAGAAGTGCCTGTTTCTTTTCCCCCACACAACACATGCTGGCCACAGGAACTACAAAGCTTTTGCCTTTGGCACTTCTTCCCCCAAAATCAATGACTTGTTGCAAAAAACCCGAGAACTTCTGACTGGTCAAACCAAGAGTTTTATTCCCTCCTGCTAAAACATGTCTCTGTCTACCAGCAGAGTCCAACATAAATGAGCATTTAGACTTGACTATATTTAAAATAATTAATAGTTTATTTATAATTAAATTTAGGAAAAATTGACCTATATACAGGAATAACTATACACATGAAGGAAGAATTCTTTGCGCAGCCTATTGCCCAAGATCCATCTGAGTCTACCCTGAGAAACAGAAGTACTCATATATAAATGGGATGACACTGTTCATGAGTGAGTTCTGTTCTGCAGGTTGGGCAAGTGCTGGTAATCTCAAGGGCAACAGGGAGGCACTGGCTGCAGAAGACGTGGCCACACAGTGTTGACACAATCAGTCGTTCACTTTGCACAATCTGAATGAAAAAAACCCGCAATATGTATCGGGAGGAAAGAATTTGAATTTGCTGCTCTATTGGCACCAGGCAAATAGGACTTTGAGTATCTAGAATCAGTAGATTACTGCTAGAATTATGAGGGACCCACAGATCTTTCCATCTTGGAAAGGGTTTGTCCCTCTGTGTACACCACCAAGAAGTGACTTGTGGAGCTTCACAGCAAGGTCTGTGCTTCAAGGCAGCTGTCTGTAGCATCCCACAGAAGACAACTGAGTTGTACAGCTCACCCTTTGGCCCTCCCCTCTCCCACAGAGTGGAAAGGATGACAGCATGTGGATCCTTACCTCCGAGTATAAATCCATGCAAATCGGACATCTAACTGTACCTGCTGGCCATGCCCTAGAGAGAACAGAGCCAGAAAGAACATGCAGCCATTAATTAATATCAGTGTACATCGAGGGTTTCTGGTATCAGAAATGTCACATAATCATCCAAATGCACTGACTACACTGACTGGCCACGATGCATTTCTTTTGAAGAATCCTGTGAATCTCTGACTCTCAGTTTCCTGCACATAATGAGGAGTTCAGGTCTCCCTGTCCCAAAGGAAACAGCACCTTGGTTTTTTAGGAGAAAGGTGCAGTTAGTCCCCCTGCTCTAGGATTGAAGTAACAGCAGTCTCTAGCACTGGGCAGTCTATGCATGGCAGCATTAATCTCCAACAGGTCATCAATAACAGCTCTGTAACTAAAGCATCGAGCTGTCCTCTGGGAACTATTCATTCCAGAAGGGAAGTGGATCTGATGCCACAGAGTAACACTGAAGACAGCTCTGACAAGCTGCAGCCTCAGGAAGAACCCTTTGGTCAATGTTAAATGCAGCAGCACTGAGCTCTTTCAGCCTGACCTAAGAGCAGGAAAGTGCACTCAATAACAAAGAAGCTTGAGACTCAAGGAACATAATATTCCTTTTTCTGTATTAACCAAGTGGTAGGATTTGTTCACCAACATACTTAACAACCAACATTTAAACATCTACAAATCCATTGGCAAAATGCACTATGGTTTAGAATAGTAGAAGCCTTTTAGGTGTCATATTTAAGACCTGACACTCAAAAGTACCATGCTCAAGTTCTCTCCTACACTGCCTTTCAGCAATCCAAAAGGTTCAAAGCACACCAGCTTTGTTAAAACCTGCATGGAATTAGCCCAGCTGCTGGCTGCCAACCCCATGATGCCAAGCCGCATCAAGACCAGTGAGAGTATTTCCATATCTAACATCACTACTAGAGCTTGTCAGGACAAGTAAATGCAATACGTTCTGAGCTATGGCCTGTCACTAATCCCCCTGCCTTGCCATACCCCCACACTCATTTTTAAGGTTCTGTGCAAAGTTGTGCATCTGCCTTGGACTGCCTTTTTCTCCTAAAGTGTAAATTGTATCATTTGATCATTATACAACACGGTAGAAAGAAAGAAAGAAGTAGAGTAAATGAAAGCTTCAAAGATAATCCTGGCCATAGCAGTATAACTGAGTCCTGTCTTTATAATGAAAAGAAGAAACAAAAAAAAGGCAAAAAATTCAGTCACATACACATCATTATCTGTTGCTTCATCTTCATCATTGCTACTCAGTACAGAGCTGCCTGACTGTTGCTGGCTTCTTAGCATAACATTTCTCCTTTGTTGTTCATATTCTGTAATTTAATTTTGGTAAGTTAGATCTATTATTCTCTCTCCCTGGAACTATCCTTGAAATGCATTGTTATAAATAATCTGTGATGGTTCCTGTTTTATCATTTTCAGCTTGATTAAAAGCAACCTTAAATAAACTAGTTTTCTAAAATTAAGGCTGAATCCTTCTAGATATTGTGAGTCTTCTGCTACAGACTAACACAAACCATTTGCTCTATTCACCCTACAAACAGTGGAAAATGTGATCTGAGAGACTCTCAGTGTCATAAGTTCCACAGAGTTGGCACTACCTGTGAATCAATCTGCCCTATTGAGGGAAGCTCCCTTGGCCAATTCTTACTAACAGGGTCTGCTGCAATCCTATGGCCAGGAAGGGCAACAATTGCTGCGTGGCAGGAGAGAGGGAGGACTGCAGTCAAGTTTGCAAGGAGCATGGCAACTTACATATACACAACAAAAAGGCCTGGTAAAACACAGAGTGCTTCGTTCAGAAAGTTTCAGAAGGGATGGAAGAGATGCTTGAATCTGAAACTATTCATTCCAGAGCTGCTGTGCTTCCTTGTTGCTGCATGATGCTAAACTGATGCACTCTGTTTGTCTGTGTTAAACCAGACCTCCACTCTCAAAGGTTTCTATCCAATGAATCTCCTTAAGAGCTGTACTTGGAAATTACAAAAAGACTTGAAGCAGTGTCTCCTTAGAAATTATCATCATCTCCCTCCTGAGTTAGTAATTGGAAATTGAGTTATATTGACTAGTTTCGAGGGAGATCATGTTTTAATGGCCTGGTCTGTAACATTCAAAGGGTTAAGAAGTGCTGGTTGCTTTTTAAGTCTCAGAAATTGCAGGCAACAACAGTCTCTGCAACTCCAGTGTCCATGTAACACTAATCAAGCACTAACCAATTACAATTACAGCAAGTGTCACCAAATTAAAGTTCCTTCTTGCATAAGTATTCAGCTACAACTTTCATTGCAAGGATTTTCCACTGTGTCTGATAGTGGCTACCAGAGCCAGGTTGGATCCATTCTCTAAGACACTGCCCAGGGGCTTTAGCACCATCCTTTGCCTTTTGCTAAACAGTTTGAATCCCTGCTGCTCAAGTTTCTTGGTAAGGGCAAACAAAACAATAATTATTAAATTTAGCACAATTCCATTATTGACTGTAAGACATCAACTCACCTTCAAGAAGCTTCATCAATGCATAATGGGAAGAGAGAGAAAAGAAAATACAGTTAGACTTAGGTGTGCATCCCTGGTGTTGCATGCAAACAGCAGCTCAACAATGAAGTTACAATGAGGAATGGATGGTTATTGCCCTCTTATTTTGCTTAAGAGCATTCAAAGCAAGAGTCAGTTAGCTGCTGGTTGAAAATAACTAAATAATTGGGTGCTGCTGGTTCTGCTGCCACTGCTGCAACAGGGTAGAAACAAAGACAGCATAGGAACCACCTGAACACTCTCCTCCTCTCTTTCAGTTCTCTAATGGGGTATGGGCTGGAGGTTTTTCTTTCCTACTTTTTCCCCCAAATGGGCTGTGATAGCCATAAACACTTGTTGTAAGGTGAGCAGCTGCTGAAGAAAGGAAACCACAATAGGGATTGAGAGTAAATAATTCCACTTTGCTGTTCTGTTGGCACCAGGCAAATATGACTTGCAGTACCTGCAATCTGTCTGTCACTGCTAGAACTACAAGGAACCCACAGATTTTCCAGTGCTATCATGGAAAGGGTTTCTCCCTCTATGTGCAACACCAAAAACTGACTTGCGACGCCATGGCTGATGAGCTCCAAAGCAAGGTCTGTGCTTCAAGCCAGCTGCCTGTAGCACCCCACAGAAGACAACCGAGTTGTGCAACTCCCCCTCTGCCCTGTTCCCCCTACCACAAAGCCAAAAGGATGACAACATGTGGATCCTTACCTCTGAGTTCTCATCCGCCCCAATCAGAGAACTAAATAGACTTGCTGGCCATGTGCTGGAGAGAACAGAACCAGAAAGAACACAAGGATTACCGATACATAGAATGTCAGAAATTTAAACATTCATGGTTCTGACTGAGCGATATCCCAGCCCAGGAAGCTGATCATTTCAGGAATTTTTATGTGCTGTAGTGTAACTCAAGCCATTCTGTAAGAAACATTCAATAATGACTTCATGAACAGAGGAGAACGGTTTCTGCTGCATTTTGCTGGTTGGGATTTTTTTTAGTTAGTTACTTCTATTCCAAGCAGGCCACTGTATTTCAAGTCAGATTTTTTTCACACAGGATCAAGCAGACCCCAAAAGCTTGGTGAAAACAGTTTTATACTGCAAGCAAAAATGAGACATTAGAGAGAGAATTTCTCTCTCACATACTCATCATAATCCCCTTGTTCCTCTTCACTGTCACTCATCAGTAGCACTGCTGAATTATCTGCTGCTCTATAAAAACGTGGGTGTTGCTGGTTCTGCTGCCACTGCTGCAACAGGATAGAAACAGAAACAGCTTAGGAACCACTTGAACATCCTCCTCCCTCTTCCTGCCTCCCCTCTTTCATTTCTCTAATGGGGTATGGGCTGAAGGTTTTTCTTTCCTACTTTTTCCCCCAAATGGGCTGTGATAGCCATAAACACTTGTTGTAAGGTGAGCAGCTGCTGAAGAAAGGAAACCACAATAGGGATTGAGAGTAAATAATTCCACTTTGCTGTTCTGTTGGCACCAGGCAAATATGACTTGCAGTACCTGCAATCTGTCTGTCACTGCTAGAACTACAAGGAACCCACAGATTTTCCAGTGCCATCATGGAAAGGGTTTCTCCCTCTATGTGCAACACCAAAAAGTGACTTGCAATGCCATGGCTGATGAGCTCCAAAGCAAGGTCTGTGCTTCAAGCCAGCTGCCTGTAGCACCCCACAGAAGACAACCGAGTTGTGCAACTCCCCATCTGCCCTGTTCCCCCTACCACAAAGCCAAAAGGATGACAACATGTGGATCCTTACCTCTGAGTTCTCATCCGCCCCAATCAGAGAACTAAATAGACTTGCTGGCCATGTGCTGGAGAGAACAGAACCAGAAAGAACACACAGACATTAATTTCACTGTCCATCAAGGGTTACAAATACATACAAGGTCAGAAATTAAATCAATCCCTCTTCTGATTTAGCAACATCCCAGCCCAGCAACACACAGATTCCCAGAGCTTTTATGTACTGCAAGCATTTCAGCAAAATGGCAAGCCATTCTGTGAGAAACACTGATCTCATGAACAGAGAAGAAACCTTTCTTCAGGATTTTGCAGGTTGCTTGTTTATTTAATTACATCTCTTGCAGATGTCCCAGTATATTCCACATCCCAAAAGGTTGGCAAAAACATGTTTCTATTGTATAACAAAAATTAGACTTTAGAGAGACAATTTCTGTCTCACATACCCACAAATATCTCTTGGTTCCTCTTCATCATCACTTGTCAGTATCACTACTGGATTATCTGCTGCTCTGGCAACAAGAGGGTGCTGCTGGTTCTGCTCCTGATGCTGCAATTGGGTAGAAATGGAGGCAGCTTAGGAACCACCTAAGCACCTTGCTCCCCTTGTTCAGTTCCCTAGCTGAATTTAGGCTGGAGGTGTTTCTTTCCCTCTTTCTCTCCCAAACTAGCAAATTCAGCTGTGATAGCCAGAAACACTTTGTGTTAGATACACAGCTGCTGAAGAAAGGAAACCCCAAACCCACTTTTCATGTAACTGGAGCTGAGTCGTGCAGATTCTGTCATAATGTTTGAGGCTTTTCCTTTGCAAAGGCTCAGGAATAGCCCTCTCAGAGATACCCTCATGTTATGTGTGCTGCATGTTGTTTGCATGGCAGCAGTGTCATCCTAAAACTGAGGGGATAAACTACACTGTGGGCTGGATAAAACATTGTTCTTTCAAATTGCAGGGGAAAATGAAAGGGACAAAAAAAAAAAGTGAGTTTTTTTAAAGACTTCATGGAGCAACAAAAGTTAGTACCCCAGTCAGCATTTGGCACCTCAGTGACAGGAGTACCTTAAACTGACATTGCAGCTAAACATTTCTTATTTGGGAAGTCAAAGACTTCTGTCCTCTCTTTTGCTTTTTCTTTAAATGAATGCAGCAATAAGCTGTTTTAGGTTACTCTTTCACTCTCTGCAAGTGATACTCAGAGAGATACCTAGTTAGATGCCAGAAGACAGGCCTAGAAGCACAAGAGAAATCTAATTTGAGTGCAAGATGGAGAGGAGTGTGCCATTCACTACTTACCACAACTGAATCATCATCAATTAGGTCTCTGACTTCAGGCTCAGAAGATTCACCTGTGAGCTCTGTGACTTCAACAACTGAAAAATAGAATGTTAGAATCAAGATCAGAGAATGTGGAGGAATGAAATGAGCTGCCACTGCGGAACAGGCTGAGGCTGGATTCAACTGCGCCCTGGGTCTCTTTTCTTCAGGAACATGTCCATCATTTCACCCAAGCTTTGCCCTCAACAGGCCACAAAGAGCATCACCAGCCCTCTTTCCTGCAAGGGGCTGTTCAAGAGGAACAGCAGCTGAGCTCCCTCACACAGTTCTGCTGGATGACAACAACTCAAGGAAGGTACACATCAAAAGATGATTCATCTAACACAGGGGAATGTTTAGCACATGGAATAAAAGACCCACACCAAAACCATAATCATAGAGGGTATCGTAATTTTACAGTACCATGCTGTACGTGTTCCCTTCAGGGATGACCTTATCTTGGTTAAGATTCCAAACTTAGTTTGCCACCCTCTGTAGTGGCAGCTCATCAGAGTAGACATTCAGAGTTTGAGCAGCACTTGAGGACCTTTGCTACGTGGCTCGTCTCCCACTAGTGGTGAATGTATCGCAGCTCAATTACAAACCAAAACAGAAGGCTTGTTGTTTAGACATGCCATATTGGCTGCTTCCTAAAATCCAAGGTTTCTCTTCTTCCCCAGAAAAGGGCCTAAAAACTGGCAAAAGCACATGTTCAACTGGATCCCAACCCTCTGTTTCTGTTCTTAGCAAGCTTAAAAGAAAGCATACCACTTTGTCTGGCGTCTATTTGCTCTGCTTCTGAAGTTCTACCTGCACTAGGAGCCAGCAGACTGCTTCGTTTCCGAGCTCGTCTGGAATCCACTGCTCCTCCACATTGCTTTCGCTGCCTCTAGAGAGAGAAAAAAGCCTGAGCATTTTCTGTGGGAGTAATATTAATGTGGCCCTCATTTCTGCAACACCAATGAAAGCACATGAGGATACAGAAAACACTCCTACAAGGTCTGGAATATGCATCAAATGGTGTTATAGGCCATTCCTACCTGAGTCCATTGCATCAAGGAAAAGATATCACCCCTAATCTGCTACCAGTTGCCTCACCAAGAAAAAGCTTGTCCCAATGGCTTGCAAATGAAGGGAGTAGTTCACAGTTCTATCAGGTTGTTGCTGACACTGTAAGTATGTCTGAACTATTGCAATCACCCAGAAAGAGTCAAAATGTTTCTTATTGTGGACCATGAAGTTACATGAAATTTTAATAGGCTTCTATTTCATTGCATTTACTACAAACACTTGAAGTTCCTTCTAGAAGTACCCCAGAAAGCAAATTTCAAGCATCAGATTTGCATTGAGTAGTAAAGTACTTACTGTGCTCATGGTGTTTCGTGATCTAAAACCACTGGAAAAGTAAGCAGGACAAACACCAAAACAGGAATGTCAGGGAAGATACAGCAGTCAATCCCTCAGATTCCTTTCAGTAGCACACTGCTACAAAGCCCCGATTTCTGGGAATCAGAGAATGATGTTCATCCAAACCTATCGGAAGATTAGAGTGGAGATTATCTATCTAGAATATCTGTTCTCTTAAACATTCCCCTGTTCCAAGACTCCCATTCCAGAGTCACTAGGCTCTGCTCAGCGCTAGAAGGGAAGTCCATGAGTTCGGTACTTGAGCCTACCTGCAGCTGGACCCAAAGCCCAGAACAGCCCCTCAGCCACAGAAGCCTCTCCAAAAATCATCCGCACTCACCTGTACAGTCAGTCAAGAGTTTTCCTTGCAAATGAAAGCAACTCACCTTCTGTTCCCATGTGGGATGGAGAAGACGGTTGTTCCGTGGCTGCTGCCTAGAGAATCCATCAACAGACTTACCAGACCCTGGGGCCCTCGGAACAGGACTCCCCATGGCAACCGTTTAGTAACATTCCATGCCCAGGTAGCAGGAGTCCACTTTGCACCCTCAGCAGCCTTTCCATGGCAAGCTATCATGGTCCTGTGTCACACTGCTTGGCCGAGGGGCTCGGACAGACACTGGGTGCTCAGCCCCACAGGGAAACTGGCCTGGGGCACTTGTGTCCCACATCACCCCAATAATTTCTTTCAGGTACTACCACTGTGTAATCACCCTGCCTCTCTCTCTTTGAATCACTGTCTTTAATAACCAAAATGATTTTGAGCTGTGGGCAGACAAACAACTGGACTCCACCAGGCAGTAGCCCAGTCCTTCAGCCCCACCATCATGGCCGTGGCTGCCATAGGGCTCCTGCCCATGGACAAGTTGGTTTCCCTACCAGGAGGACTCAATGGAAAGAAGGCTGCATTGTCCTTCTGCGCTGCCAGGGATGTGTGGCAGCATATAAATGCAGGGAGCGAGACACCTGGCTCCCCACGTGGCTTGGCACAGGGACAGGGCTGCACTCCCCACAGCAACCCTGCAGACCAGTCCCTCTAAATCCATCATAGGGTTGCAGGGAAATAGACAAGGGTTACCAAAAGAAGCCCCAAAAAGATGTTATTATTGACAAATAATAATTGTATTAATCTCATTGGGAATTGTGTTTCCCTTCACACATCAAAATGTGCCTTTGCTTGACTCTAGCAATGGTTGTGACTTCAGAATATGCTTCCCCAAAGCTCCACAGGGAAGTGCAGGTCTATTAGAGAAATACATATTACAACTGTTCAGAGTAAGTAAAAACACTTTTTAACCCCTCTGATGGTAGGTGGTAGTGGGTAGCTTGTTCTGCAGAACAAACATGTCTCTGATTTCCTTCTCTCAGTTTTTTCTTATTCTCCACAGAGGTTTGAAATTCTTCTGTAGAGTCTACATGGGCTTAAAAGCTGAGCAAGATTTGTACCTTGCCCCGAGTATGCATGTAGGGAAATGTGCATATAAGGCTCTTCAGGCAGTAACTGAATGGGTAATGTTTTCCACACAGCCTGTGTGGCTTTTCCATACACAGGGCCTAACACTTGGAAAACACATCTTCATAGATTGCTTTCTGTGAAGGCAGGTATCATACAACATTTTATACAGTGTTAGGCAAAAGTTATCTTTAAGGGTTGGGTCACTATGGTAACCATTCTTATCTCAGAACCAAATAGCTGTTATGGTTCTAATTAAATAATATATGAGTTCTATGAAGAATTATTCTGAAGTATAATTCATTTTCTGTCACATGCTGGAGTTATTTTTATTGTCCCCAAAGGTATCAGAATTTGTTATAATTCAGCAATAGAAAACTTCAGAGAGAGAGACTTTAACCTGCTTTGAATCTACTACCAGAAACTGCAGTCAATGACATTTGACTTTAGTCTCTTAAATAGTCCAACAGGCTCCAGCAAAATACCAGTAACATTTTGGGGGGAAAGCAGAAGACAAAAAAGGCCTCCTGAAACTTACATTTTATCACAGCTAGCCACATATCCTGAGCTCAGTGGTTCACCAAGAAGGGCCCAGGTTTGCTGCTGTATGGAGGTGGATGGGCCACAAATTCAAATTTTCCTTTGGCTTAAGCAGAAGCTTTATTAAAAAGAAAAAGGAAAAAAAAAGAGAGAGAGAAAAGAAAACCTCTCAGCTTTTTCTTCCCTGGGCATTTTTTTCCATGACTTCTGTTCCCAGGACCAAGGTTACACATGAAAACCTTGACAGACTGCTGGGACATGGTGGGCATTCACAGGTAACTCACTGTGACTGCCTTTAAAACCCGTAAGTTACAGGAGCATAATGCTCCATGTGGCCTCCATCAAGCCACTGGCAAAGCTGATTTTCCAATCAAGGGTAACAAATCCAGACTTGTGATCAGGTGAGCTGGCTCTGATAGGAGTTGTCCACAGGGAGGGGAGAAACTCCCACTGTTCATAGGAACCATTTCCAAGTGGGTAGCAGCAGGGCGGTCCCATCCCCTTCTCATTGTCCAGAGTCTGCACCAGGCCAGGAGACTTTTAGCAGGATTTTTTGGCACTCATCCTTGATAATTCTATTTTTGGGGGGACTGCAGTCCATTTGTTCTTTTTGGAGCAAATATTCATGTTCTATGTAAATAGTAAGATAATTGTTTGCCTAAATGCTTGTTGGTTTTTTTTCTCTTTCCAAGAGGGAGGCAGAACAAATATTTATTTTCCTAAAAACCTGTAAATTTTTGAGACACTTGTTTCCCCATAATACAGTTGTGAATTCCTATGGACTTTTGAGGATTTTCTCCTGAAAGAGGATTTACTGCTCAGTGACTGCAGTTATTCCAGCAGGACAAAATGGAAAGCCTTTCTGGTGTCTAAAGTGAGGAGTTTGCTCTTCCTGGTCTGAAGGAGCAGAGTCCTGTGCCCCAGATGAGCAATGTTAGCTTACTGAGCCATGGATTAATAATTTTTATTATTTCAGTGATGCTCCAGCCACCCATCCACCCCAACAGCTCTCAGTGAGAAAGATTTACAAATCATCAAGTTGCCAGAAGACATTTGGGAAGAGACCCTGTAAAAAACCCCAGTCCCCCAGAAGAGCCCCAGTACACCTGTGGAGCCTGAGCACTGCACTCAGGGCAGTGGCAGCCCTGCCTGCAGTGGCACCATTACTTCTGGCATTTAGGGTCTGACACAGGGATGCTCTCAGCATCTCAACTTTCCCATTACACAGGCTAACACTGTGGGCTTTCCAGGTGAACCTCTTGCCATCTTGATAAGGTAAATACTTAATAATGGCTACTAATAAAGCTGAGTGGTGAATGACTTCATTAAGCCTGGACGAATAAATAGCTTAATGAGCTGAAGCTCAGTTCACAGGTGAGTCAGCTCTAGGGTGCCATGCTAAGGGCAAAGGAGGATGCTGGCAGTGGGAGGGCTCTGTGGACCCGTGCTGTGCTGCTTCGCAGGCATGGAGGGACGCTGTGCTGAAGAGGCAGTGTCAAAGAGATGCCCTTGGTGGGAGATAGCATCAGAGGAATGCCCTCAGAGAGTGGAGGGTTCCTGACGCTACATCTTGCCCTGGCACAGCTCAGGGACGTGACTAAGTGAAAGGCAGCTCCTATAGCAGACAAGCTAAATCTTCTGGTCTTGAGGCATGTCTGTGTCTTTGGCCTGGGCATCCATCCTTTTGTTTTGCTGGGCAACAGCAGTAATATGATCTTTCCTCTGTGGGCTTTTCCCAGAGCACCGTTTCTGGTTTCTCTGTTCTTCTTTGGCAGCTCACACTAACGGTTTTGTCTCCAAAACCCACCTGGTGGATGGGCTTTTTTCCTCGCTTCAGTTTTTTAAGTATCCAGCAATTCTCTGGGGTTTTTTGAGCTGCTGAGAAAGAGTCACAGGTGAGCTGTGGTTCAAGCTATGGGAAAATATTCTATTTCCAGACTCCCAGCCCCCAGTGCAAACAGGTTTTGCTTTCATTATGGTTTTAATGTCAAACAGTGTCTCCCCAAGTGAGATGTCACTTGCAGAAGCTCAATCTTCTGCATTGCCATGAATTGTTAGCCTCCTCTGCCACCTTCATCTTTCTAGTTTCATGAAGGCAATTTCTTGCTGGCATAACCCTACCCTTAGATTCAAGAAATGAGCTTGTCTGTGTTGAGACTTAGGACTGACTATATTTTTGGTTTTCAACATAGGGTGTTTGCAGTGTAAAATCCTGCTTACCACCAACGATGTGCTTCATAGTCCCAGCCAGTGGGGACCACAACTCCTCCCTTAAGAAGATGTTAAATCATGGACAGTGGAGCTGCAGTGTACTGTAGTGAGCAGGACAAATGACGTGGTAGTGCTGCAGCCTCAAAACAGAAAAAAGGAGGTGAAAGCTCTTTACTTTTCTGTCTTATTGTGAACCAATGTCTCTTCTCCACTCTCCCAGCAGTGCTTGGAGTCAGAAACACAAGAACCCATCCGAAAGAGTTTTGAGGGAGGAGAACTACTCTGTAGCACTGCAGTTTCAGGGGTCCTCAGTCCTTGTGCTGAACTCTGAGGAGTCCTTGGTGATGATAATTACTCAAGATTGTGGAGGTTATACAATCAGAGCCATGCTAAGCCTGGAGGAGCCTACTTCAGTTTGACGTACATTAATATGCCCAGTACTGGAGAGCAGAAACCAGTGTGGCACACTCTTAGGTCATGAAGTGAGAAACAAACCCTGCCGTTTGGGCTGGCTACCAGGATGAGGCAGCCGTTCATCTGCTTCCTCAGCCTGAATTCATTTCCTCATCCTCTGCAGAGAGTAGGACATGATGGTCCTTGCCCATGGGGTATCAGAAAGAAGGAAAGCAGAAAGATTTGCTCACAAGACAGAAATAGCACTTTACCAAGGAAGGTCCAACCCATCATTTCTCTTCCAGCAAACAAAATCTCAAGCAGAGAAAAACCCTCCTGAAAGTCTCACACTCACTGCATTCATCCTCTACCCATCGCTCTAAAGCTGAGATAATGTTTTTAAAGGACTTCTGTGTGCAGGAACCTCTACTCTGCAATTTGCTGGTGGAGCAGCTCAAGGGACCAGGCCTTCACACTTTTCTTTTCAAAGTGACATCCTGCCATGGTGTGACTCTTCAGAGACATGCCAGTGTGCTGGCTAATGGGGTGGGACGAGAAGAAAACCGGGCTGAAAGAGGTGACCAGGAGATCCATGTAATGAAGTGCAACAGCAACAAGGTTCCTGCCTCCCAGCAGAGGTCCTTCAACCAGATATACTCATGGGTGAGACAGGAGGTATGGATGTGTCAGTTCCTGATGCCTCTGAGAGCTGTTGTGTGTGAACAGATTCCTTGCACTGAAAGTTGCACTTCTGAATGATCAGAACAGCCACTTATGGTTCCCTGTGAGAGTTTGGTCTTCATGTGGGATGTGTTTTGGTACCCTCTCTTCTGTCTGAACTCAAAGCCTGTTTGCCATTGCTGTATTAGCTTCACAGGCCAATCCTGGCTTTCTGGTGCCAGCAAGCCTGAGCCATGGGCAGTAAGGTGCTGTCTCTATTGTTGTGGGTATCAATGCACCTGTAACTCACTCATCCATCTGCAAAGGAAGGGTTTGCACTGGAAAACCTGAATGGATCATTGGTGGTCTCATTGCATTTCTTTAGCTGGTAAAATTCTCGTTTGGGAAAGCCCATACTCTGCAATGTGACCCTGCAACATAAACTACACATTTGGGCTGGTTTAAGAGAGCAGTCACAAGCACAGGCCTCTTGCAGCACCTTTATTCAAAGTCAAAAGTCTTTTCCTACTTGCATTTCTTGAGGGAAATCATCACTGTAATCACCTTAGTGATGCTTCTGATGAGGCTTAGAAAATTTATGGCCTCTTGCTGTCTTTCCCTCTGTCCAAATGCACTTTCCCCTGCCCTCACCAGCACAAGTGCCTTCTACCTCTGTGCTGAACAAATGCAACAGGAAAAGGAACTCTTAAGGAGCAGGTTTTCCTGCATCAAACAGGAAAAAACACTCAACCAAACAAATGAAAAAAAAACACCAAAAAAACCAACCAAACAAAACACACACACACACACACAAAAAAAAAGTTGCATTTTGCCATGGTGATGCAAAAAGTGGTCAGAGCAAACCTGAAAATTGTGTGTGTCAACTATTTCAAGGGCTGAGGCACCACTGGCTGCTGTTTAGACCACCTGGTCTCCTGGAGCACAGGGGTGTATACAGCTGGGAATAAGAAATACAATAATAGTTCCTGTAATATGATGTAGGGTTGTGTCTCATTCACAGATGCTGCTGCCACCCTTGATCTATGCTGCACTCCTGTTACGTTGAAAATTGCCCTTTCTGTTATCTGGGAGGGAGCAACCCGATGCCAGTGGATGTGTCAGTGAGCTCTGATGTTCATGTGTCTGTGCTGGTTTTAAGATGTTTAAAGCCCACCAGGGCCACACTATTTTGCCTGGTTGAATAGGGGCAGCTCCTGGTGTCCCCAGGTCTTCCCAAGGAGTCACTGTGCAGACCTGCTGCCTGCAAGGCTGGCCCAGTTTAGTGTTGATGTTGTGGAGGGGGGTCACCTTGGTTGTTTTGACTCAGCAGGTTAGATCAAGAAAGCTTCGAGAGGAGTTTCTAGCAAGCTTTAGGCCAAATGTTACACTGGATGATGGATTTAGCTCTGCTTACCTGCTGCTCTGTGCTCCTCCTATTTAGCCAGGTGACCTGGATAACACAGCAGTGATAGTGAGGCAGAGAGAGAGGCATACAAAAAATTTCCATTCTCAGGAGCCGAGATGAATGCAGAATAAATACCTGAAAAGAAATTTTGCCCAGTCTCAGCTGCCCATTTATAAGGTAGTGATGGGCTGATATTGCTGGGTACTTGAGTACTTGCCAACTTCCAGGCAGGCCATTTCTATATTCGAATATGGGATACCAAAGGCAGGTGCTATCATTATATACAGGCAGGAAACCCAGGGATCTTCAGGATCTTTGTATTCATGTCTGAGAGACAACTTGTCACCACTCCAGCAAAGTTTTAATGGAAACACATCACAGCAGCTTTGTATTTACTTACCCAACAGGAGTCTGTTCTTTGGTTTGAATTTTATCAGCTATTAAATCGGACTTATGGAGCATCAGACTGCACACCTGACAGGTTGTAACCTGGGTTTTGTTTACGAAACTTGCTGCCCTCATAGAGCCAGGTGTAAAACTGGTCAGGAATAAACCAGCTGGGCTGACTCTGCTGGCACTGGAAATCCTGTGCCCGTCCTCAATGGCAGTGGGGTCTGTGTTCCGCCCCTCTGCAGCTTCCCTAAGCCAAGCACTCATCCTTTGAACAATAGGAATACATTTTAGCTGGCTTTTTCTAAATCCTGGAGCATCCACAAGAGATTTTTCATTCTACAGTTTTTCAGCCATTATATACAGGGAAAAGAATTATCCTAAATCATATCTTGCCATGGCTACAGGAAACTACTTACTGGTCTGGTTCCCACCTCATGTAAGAAGGAAGATGTATGCAACTGAGTTTTCCCACCCATCTCTGAAACAGTAAGTTCTATTACAGTTGTCACTGCTGTTTCGTGAACAAGCTTCAGGCAAACAGCCTGGGAGCTGCTGAACATGCCAGAGACCCAAGGCCCTGACTCAGTTGCCCAATTTCTAAAATAATTTAATAGGAAATAATTTAAGAGTGGACCTATTTGTGTTGCTAATTGAGACTTTGGGGTAAAGTCCCTGCTGGATTCAATTCATCTTGAGCAGATATTTATCAGAGTTTGGACAAAGCCACTGACATTTTGCTAGAAGTATTTCATAAAAATGCTGTCGGTGATAATTTGGATGCCATCACAGAGGCATTTTGGGAAACAAATGAGTAACAACTAGTGTTGTGCTGAGTGAGTTATGTGGGAAAGGGGGGGAATCGGCTGGGTTTGCTATTTTTAAGGCAGTCAGCCATATTGATGGGAGCAGCAAGCAGAGGAGAGCCAGGCAAAAGTCAGCCACGGCAGAGTCCATGATGGCCTGCTATTCGTTTCAGAGGAAAACTGGCAGTAAAAGGGATCTGGTCATCACTAAGCTCCAGCAGCATTTATTCTAATTCTGTCGAGCTGACTCCTTAATTAAATGGTTGCTTTCTAGGGAGTTGGAGAACTATTGGATGTCTGGTAGTGACAGGTGGAGGCTGCCATCCCAATTCACCTATTTTTTCTGAATGTTGAGAGAACATTTTCCACCCCTGAAAGGCTCTTCTCTCAACATCTTCCAACCCTTCCCTGGGCAGACAAGACAAAAGGGGCATGTGGACTGGTGTCCCCTCCTTTTTGCTGTAGCCATCTGCTGCTGTACCCAGCTATAGAGGATAATTTTGATTATCCACTGAACAGTGCCCAGGCATTTGTCTTTTCCTAAGGGACAACTTAATTCCTTTTGTGAACTTATTTTGGGTTATAATGCGACTATATTTCAATGCCTCTTATTAACCCCATATTGAAGGCAAGCACAGTAAAGATGGGGGGAAAGAGCTACAGTTTACTTTTTTCCTTGCTGAAGGTCTTGTTTCCTTCTCCCCATGCCCAGAGCTTTCTTTGGGTTTCAATCCAGCAGGCCCTCCATCTCACAGTGCTCTTCTAAAGGATTGATATGAATCTCAGACATACAACAAATATGGTTGTATCTTTGCATGGCTAATGGAGTGTTGGGTCTGCATAACTTAAAAGTTTTGAGAAGTCATCTCTGTGGCTGGCAGTGAAAACATGATTGACCTGGTAGGACTAGGATTGCCCCTATGGATGGTGTTTCCAGGCAAAATGGAGAACTGGAAAACCTTGAAGCTGGCCTCCTTCATAGCATACAGCAAACACAAAAATGCTGGCAGCAGGAATGGTTTCCTGCACAGTTTGAATTTTGCAGATTCACAGTATACGGTTTTCATCAGCTCATGCAGGGCAGTGATGGGAACCTGAGGCTTCTCATGCATGTCACTCCTCACCAGGGAAAAGCATCTGTGTCCACGTGAAACTTCAAAGGTGTGTGCATCCACCTGTGTGCGTGTGATGGACATGCAGGAAGGGAATTCAGCAGTTTGCCCTGTCACCATGGCTGATGCAAGAACTAATGTGTGTAACTGATGCTTCTCATTGATATCTGGATGATGGACAGTGATTTTTTGGGAAGTAAAACCAGATTTGCAAAGTCTGTGCCAGATCCAGCCGGTGCTGGAACCATAATGGTACCTGTGAGATTGGTGGGCTGCCATCAATGTGTGAATACACAGACAGGACTCAGAGCTATTCTGGATCTCACATTTGCCTTCTGTCTTAAAATAAATTAAATAACTCTTTATCGTGACTGACATTTGGTCAAGGACAGCTCAGCCACAGTGTTCCCCAGGATGACCTGTTGTCTCAGTTTAGAGGACTAGGAGGGGGGTCCAAGGTCCGAACCGAAATAACCACAGGTAACTAAATACGGGTTTCTAATTTTCAAATGAACTTTACTTGGGGAAAAAAGTTTTTGGGAGCAAAAGGAATAACAGTTTTCAACGTCTTATATTATGCACACACACAAACTTAGTAACTTTAAAACAGTCAAAAAAAAAGGGCACCGTCCTGCAATTATAGTTACGGGCAACAGATGGCGCTACTGCGCCCTGGTGCAGCTGGATGATCTCACCGCAGGTGGGAAAGAAAAGAAAAAAAAAATGGCAGCAGATTCCAGCGACCCGGTAGAGCTGGGGGTTGACAGATCAGACGGCTGGCTCCGGCAATCTCTCAGGGGCTGGCGTGGAGCCGCTGGGCGCCTGTCGAGATGGCAGCGGCGTGCCGCCCGGCGACGCGGCCTCTCACCGAAGTGCCGCGGCCAGGCAGGGGGAGCGCCGCTCACACGTGGCGCGGCTGTCCACTGAGGTGCCGCGGTCCAAGCAGGGGAAGCGCCCCTTGCACGCGGGGCGGCAGTTCACGGGGGTGCCGCGGTCTGAGCGGGAAAAGAGCCGCTTATACATGGCTCGGCTGTTCACTGGGATGCCGCGGTTAAGCGGGGAGGGGGCGGAAAGCGCCGCTCACACAGCGCGGCTTCGGGGGACTCGACAAACCGTCCCAAGGCAGGGACCCGCCCAGCAACTCCTCCTTCCGAGACGTCTCCCTCTGCGCGCGCGCGGCACTCACCCGCACCCGCACGTCCCGAAGCAAAAGGAAGAAACCAGAGGCACTGAACTTCCCGCCTCTTTCCCCCCCTCTTCCTATCCCCTCCCTTGGAGTCCCCTTCCCAAATGTCCCCCTGGGACACATGGTCTCAAATGTCCATTCCGGTGAAAAGGAAAGGAAAAAATTCACAAAGGAAGTCAAAACCATAACACCTGTGTTCCTTGTACATGGCTTGTTTTGTTCAGCAAACCCCAGGGAGGGAAAGAAAAATTGCCCGAGCCTGGAAGAATTGGACTTGTTACTTCTAAGCCCTCCAGGCTAAAGCATCATCTGGCCTAAGCCAAGTTATCCAGGGTCAGCAGAGGAGATTTGTGGTTTTTTAAAATGCAATCTCCTCAGCCCTAGGTCCACGTTGCACATTACTGTGGACCAAAACAGTGTGTAATATGTGGCAGATATCGCATGCAACAAGATGAATAGAGTATTGTCTCTTATTGATCCCTGCACAGCTGGCTCTTTTTTTTTTGAGAGAGACTTCTGTCCAGCCAGTGTCAATGATTGATCTGCAACAATGTGCCACCCCAAATACCACCAGGTTCTTCCCAGCTGGCTGCCGCCTTACTCCCTGTGAGTAGCACTGCCAGGCCCTCACCCCGTAAGTGGCACCGTCTGGCTTATCAGGGTTGTCTTGTGGGTTTATAAAGTGCCACAGACTCTGATCCTGAGCTGTTGGGGCTGCTCAAGAAAAACGAAAGTTCCTTGCAGCGAGGAGCCTGGTGCTACAGCTGGGGAAATCCTCCCCTTGGCCAGCTGCAGTGCTGCTGCATTAGCATGCTGTATTTCATGCTGCTTTTAGAAGGCATGGACAGTAATGACTGCTGTAGCAACTTTGTGCCTGGGAATTACTTTATTGAGATGCTTAATCCTCAGCAGGTGCCATGCAACATGACACACACTCATGTCTTGGAGGTAATAACGGTGCACTGACGTTTCAATGTGCTGTTAACTCTTGGTGCAATGAGATATTGCAAACATCATTCACCTGCTGTGCAGTTAGTGATAATAACATGAACTCTTGCTTGGAGACATCTTGCCAAAGCAATGATTGATACAATGCAGGAAGCAGCTCACTTCTCTTGACTGTCATGCTTTATATCACTCTTATTTTCCATGCTTGTGGTTTCACCTCTGTTCCAGTTCCCTGGAGTCTCACACAAAAAGCAGAGGCTCCAGCTGTAGAATGCAACATGGCCTTGCTTTTTTTGTCATGCCTTGCTGCTACATGGATCTCATAGGGTCTCTTATTTTCATAGCTGCTCCCACCTCTTTTCTTAGGCAGGCTTAAGAAAAGTTAAAGGATCATGGCTTTCTGCAAGGATTGACATTTATTTTCCATGAAATACAAAGCTTTCTGAAAAGCAAGTTAGAGATATGTTTGGATCAATCTATAATCCATTTCCCATGTTGTAGTTCAGCTCTTAATATGGTGCATGTTGCATCTCCTTGGTTTTTTCCTGAACAAGGGAGGATCAGGACCAGATGTATTTGGGTAATGAGCTGTGTGTGCAAGGAATATTTCCCTGATTATGGTTTTGGATAATTGGGGAAATTTTCACAAAAATTAGAAACCACTACAGGTACATTATCCTGTTTTCTGTAGTAAGTTCTAATTGACTGAAGTATGAAAAATTAACACTGATAAAAACAGCCAAAAATTTAGGGTTGTAGCTTTAATCCTGATTGTGTCATTACAACACTCAGAGCTTTGTAGCTTACAAAACAAGAGACTGTCTCAGAGAAAAATGCTATGGCATGTCACTCTTCAGAAGTCCCTGCTATGACTGCAGCTCATTACCTTTCCCAGCATCTGGCTTTTACCTTGCTCCCACGACTAGTAGCTTGCTTGCATCCCACCCTTGTGGCCTGACACAGCTTTCCCTTGGGTTCTTGTGCCTGAGTCATACGGAGCTCTTCCACAAAGATGGACAGCTAAAGGGCTGTGGTGCCACACAGAGGCTGGGGCTGCTGTTCCACCTCTGCTGTATGGCTCCTGCCTGGGCTTTCTCTCTCCACCTCCCCCCATTCCCTCCTGCCTATCTCACCTTCTTAGCAGCCTTGGAGCTGGATCACCACTTCTGGGCAGGGACATATGAGTATTTGGTTGGCAGCTGATGGCAAAATAAGCATTACTATTGCCTATTTTTAAGGGGGGCTGTTGACTGTACAAACTGTTGCACATCATGATCATCACCATGTTCCTTCCAAGCTGTGGCTATCCCCAAGATCTTCCAGCCACAGTTGTCCATATTCCCTGGTATTCTACCACAGCATGTGCCCAAAGTGAGCCTCAAGCTGGAAAGAAGATGGCAATTATCCGCAGCACCAAGGGAGGCTCAGATGAGAAGGTGTAGTGCCTTTTCTTCTCAATGCCTCAAGTATGAAAAAAAATACAATGAATCCTTGTTTATTGGGATGAGGCAAAGCTCACAGCTAGCAAGCATGCCCTGATCTCCAGCAGTCACTTGGAAGTGGGTTTGAAAGGGTGGTGGTGCCTAGTTCAAAACATCCAGCTTGATGATGTTGTTTTTTCAGGTTTTTCAGTAAGTCCCAGTTAAGATGTATAGCACTGGAAGATGCTTTTTCTGCCTGAACTTTTTTCCCAAACAGGTTTTGGCTCAAGAGAATTTATTGGCATACCCCATAGTGGTAAAGTTCACAGAGCTGGAGAATCACCGATGCTTTACTACCTTTGGTAATACCCTAAGGGTAATTGCATTTAGCATTAATATTCATCATGTATTCTACTGTCCAGTGACAAACGCTGCTCCCTCAGGTGTGGATCCACATCTTTCTTCTGGGGAGACAGAACTACAGCCTAATTCAATATAAAGACAGTTTAGCTCTCGGAGCTGTCAGGCTCTGCGCTGTGTGTGAGGCTGCATGTGAAGTCATCAGCCATCCTGAGGAACAGCAGATAACCTGCTGTTACAGCGGGGCAGAAGTGTTTCCCTCAGAGGTACCTTGATAGAGTCAGGGAAACTGACATAACCTGAAAATATTCAGATTCTGTTTTGTGATAGAAGTCTCCATGCAGCCTGGATTTTTGAGTTGCATTGTTTTTCTTCCACATACATCCAGGGCAGGGTATGAGGCCAGACACACTTTGGTGTTTCCTTATAAGTCTGGGCTTGTGCTGCAGGGATGCAAAACTACACTGGGGCTAACACTGCACTGCCAGCCCTTGTGATCTGCAGTGTCTCTTGCACCATGGCACCACTCAACCTTGTGCCAAGGGGTTGTTCCCAAGGATGCCATGAGGGCTCATACCCACCTTTAACACCATCCCATCCAGCCTTTGGATAATCTTGAGTACTTTCAGGGCTTTGTCACTCTGACCATAAAAAAAATGGGTTTGCTAATGGAAAGGGGACATCGCTAGGCCCTATTCAAGTGGTACGCACTGCATGGCAGAGACAGTTTTGCAAAAGTTCCTAAATCCTTCTGGGAGCAGCTGCCAGGAAGCACCTCATGCAGAACACTGGCCAAGCAGGAATGCAATGCTTGTCTTGCATCTGTC
Source organism: Scytalopus superciliaris (assembly GCA_013400415.1). Lineage (NCBI taxonomy): Eukaryota > Metazoa > Chordata > Aves > Passeriformes > Rhinocryptidae > Scytalopus > Scytalopus superciliaris. The sequence goes on from VXBX01000545.1 coordinate 61,301, forward strand.
TTACAATAAGAAATTCTTAATGCACAAAAGACACGATATTACAGTAGCTGTACCTTTCTAATCTATGAGGGAAAGCAATGTGGGTTACCATATGTGATAATATCTGAGAGCTAAATGACAGAACTGTCAGTTGCAGGACACTGAAATGACAGCCCTTTAAGGTGCTGTGAGGTCTTGTAGGACACTTGTCCCAAAATACTCATTTTAACCTCAGGAAGCAAAATCCATTGTGTCTTCCCTTTCTGGGGATCATCTTAAAGTACTGCTATTCAGTAGTGGCATGTGTAACAAAATGGCTTTCTTGAAGTTGTCTGCACTGTAGGTAAAATCTCCTCCCTTCCCACCGGTGGGAGTCAGACCAAAGACATAGCCAAGGGGTATGAGCAGGGTTCCCAAGACATGGAGGCCTTTGGCAGGCCCTGTGGCCTCCGTAAAATGCCAGTCTTGAGGTGTCTGTGTGCAATGCTTTGTGATTGCCTGGTGCTTGTGTGTGACCTGATCGGGTCTGCATGAGATCCCTCCTGCCAGCCAAAGCCCACCACTTCCCAACCCCTGCCCTCTCTGGTGCTGGGCAGCCTCGTGTGGCAGTGAGGTCTCCTGGGGCTTGGCAATGTGCTGACCTGGAACCCTCACTGGAGTGATAAGGAAAGAGGGGCACTGTCCACAAAACCACCAGTGCTGAGCTGGGCTGGAAAGAGGCTTGCTGCTCCCAGCTGGACACAAGCTCCAATATTTGGCCTCTCCTTCTGCTCACCCTTCCTTCATGTGGAAGTTGAGCAGTGCTCTCATAGAAGTGAGGGATGCACAGTGTTTCACAGGGTAGGAGAGTGGGATGGGGGCACAGCTGGACAGCTAGGTTGTCCTGTGCCCTTAAGACATCTGATGGATGCAACAACTGTAAATGATCTGCCTAATCCCACTGCTGGCTCCTCTCCCATGGGAAGAGCTCAGCTCTTTGCCAGCTGGAGAAGGTTTGCTGCAATGTAGTAGTGCCATGGCAGAGCTTCCCCCATGCCTGCCCACGACCATTAAATCCACAAATGAAAGATAATGTATCCTGAGGAAAATAAACTAAAAGGGGGGAGAGGGATTGCCAAAACAAAAACAACCATTCCTACTGCAATAGCACTTGCAATTAAGAACGAAATGGAGCAGAAGGCTCTGAAGCTTTACTCTGGGCAGAAAGAGAAGACCCTCTCCAGAGCCCAGGGTTTCTGTAGGCACAGCGCAGTGGCTGCTGTCTTCGTTTTACGTCAGAGTATTAACGCTGTGGTATTGCCCCTGGTATCAACAGAGCTTGCCTGGTAAGTGGGTGGGGTATTGGGATTTATATTGTAGACAAAAGCTTAAGTCTTTTTTTTTCCTTACAAAGCTTTTGAAAGTCCACTGGGGACCCCTAATGTTCAGATGCTGAAGCACATGCTTCAAAGCCGGAGCTGCACAGCTTCTTTATTAGCCATCTATGGGTTTGATGGTTCTGTGGGCTTTCATTAGACGCAATAACGCCCCCTTCCCCCGATAAAAGCTGTTTTTCTAGAAAGATCTGAGAGCTCCTCAAAACGTTTGGTAAAACAACATTTATATTGTCAGAAAACACGCCAGCCACATGAAACACGGACAGCCCTGGAGATGCTTTGGGAGGCAGAAACCTCGCATATAGCACATAAGGATCCCTTCCTGCCTTGAGCCGTGGCAGCAGGCACATATAACACGTGGAACAGAAAGGTGGTTAGAAGTCATGGTTGTTGTAAAAGGTGTTGGGAGGAATAACTTTGTGGGGATTTGTAAGCACATTGGTGACAGATTGGCAGGTACTCAGCTATCCATGAACTCACACTGCCTAGTCCCTATTCACATACACCTCCCCATGGTTGCCTCACTTCTCCCCACCACTGCCCACCTTCTTAGGCCAGTACCAAGCCAGGCAGTCTCCATGACCAAAACCTACAGTCCTCCCATTGCCCTCAGCTAGGGCAGATAGGAATTGCTGTTATCATAGGCTTTTGTCCTGGTTTCCTAGTGCCTCTGCCAGTGGGACCAGGCAGGACACACAAATACCTCCACCACCGCCTGGTTTAGAGTATTTTATGCCACATTCCTGGGGTCTGCTATTCTCTCTCTTATGGCAGAAATGTGTTGTGTTTCCTAGACCAGCATTAATATTATTGTAATTTTCCCCCACAGCCAAAGGCAAGTGTGGTCAGTTACTGGGAGTGGGTAGCCAAACCAAATCTGCCTGAAAGTTTGCACACAAAAACGTTAGAAATGCAGCTGGAGTAAGTTACCCTCCTCTTTCATGCCTCCACCCCCAATCCCAAGTAAATCAGAAAAAATTGTGCTTTCTAAGTGGCTTTTAACTTAATGAAAGTCAATTAGAGTGATGCAAATGAAGCTGATAACTGCAGGTTTCCATCACTGACTCCATGCTAAATGTCTGTACTGTGTGGTTTGCAAGGAAGTAAGGGTGCATGGAGAGGCAAGGATGGGGTTTTTAAAAGCAGTTAAATTGCCTCTAATTAGCAACACAACTGTAGTCAAAACATAATGTGAGGATAATAAATTGATATTTGCATAATGGAAATACTACCAAACTGTACTTCAAATAAGATGAATTAGATTATAATTAGAGCTGTGTTTTGGGAAAGAAAATCCTTCTAATTGTCTGAGTACAGTCAGTGCCAAGGAGGAGAGGGCTGGCAGCTGCTGGGGAGGTCCACCCAGAGTTGTACAGGACAAGCATCCCAGAAACAGGGACTGTTCCCTGCAGGGGGGACACTGTGCCCACACCTACCAGCAGCCAGCAAAGCCACAGTGAGACAGGTCTGTGGAAAGAAAAGGAAAAAGCAGGAGGAATGTGAACGTGTTCACTCTCAGCCATTGACTGCAAAACCATGGACAGAAAGAAAATCCAGAGCGAAATTGTATGGGCAGCAATTAAGGTGGGAGACATCCGTGTCTCAGGGGAGGTGGTGGTGCAAGGGAAAAAATGCAAGTGTTAATGCTGCAAATTGCAGGAAATCACTGAACATCTTTTTCTGGTGAAATCTTGGCACCACATTAAATTGCAAGGGCCTCTTTCTGCTACTATTTGCAAACTGTCTTTATTATACCAACTGTAATTCTTTTTCCTGTTGGAATGTATGCAAGGTTGCTTGTGATTTATTGTCCAGCTCTTACTATTCCTTATTAAAAAAGCGGCCACCTGAACAGCACTGGATCACTGTCACTCTCTCGTTGTACAAGAACATGTATACCAGTAAGGAAAGTACAGCTGAGATAAAGGAAAAATGTTGTATTCCAAACCAACATTTTTTTGAGAAAGCAGACAAAAGAATTACACCTTGTAACTGAGGTGAAGGCAGTGTGAACCTTGAGGCTGACTTGTTGCCGGGTAGCTGCAGAATCTCATTGTCAGTGTTAATGCCCATTTTGGTGCTGGGCAACGACACAATTCAGGTAGGAAAACTGATCAGCATACAAAAACCTGCTCACTCATTTTGTCTGGGGGCAGGAAAGTCCTGTCTGTATTGGGTTTGCATGGCCAGGTTTTGGTAGTGGGGGGGCTATGGGGTGGCTTCCTGAGAAACTGCTAGAAGCTTCCTCCAGTCTGACAGTGCCAGTGCCAGACGGCTCCAGGATGGACCTGCTGCTGGAGATGGTGGTAACACCTCCATGATAACATATTGAAGAAGGAAAAGAAAGTTATTGTGCAGATGTAATTACAACCAGAGAAGAGAAGAGTGAGCATATGTGAGAGGGCAAACTATGCAGACACCAAATTCACTGGAGAAGGAGGAGGAGGTGCTCCAGGCACCAGAGGCGACATTCCCCTGCAGCCCATAGTGAAGACCATGATGAAGCAGGCTGTCCCCCTGCAGCCCATGGAGGTCAACAAGCTTGCAGAGATCCACCAGCAACTCATGGAGGAAATCCACGCTGAAGCAAGTGGACGCCCCAAAAAGGCTGTGAATCCATGGGAAACCCATGCTAGAGCAGGGTCCTGTCAGGAACCTGTAGGGCCATGAAGAGAGGAGCCCACACTAGAGCATTTTTCTTGGTAGGACTTGTCCTCCTGGGAGACCCACACTGGAGCAGCCTGTGCCTGAAGTACTGCACCCTGTGAAAAGTGACCCAAGTTGGAGCAGTTTGTGACAACTGTAGCCCATGAGAAGGAGTAATGTTGGAGAACTTTGTGGAGAACTGTCTCCCATGGGAGGGCCCCCACACTGGATCAGGAGAAGGACTCCTTTCCCTGAGAAGGAAGCAGCACCAGAAATAGCCTGTGATGAACTGACCTTAACACCAATCCCTGTGTACCCGCACTGCTGGGGGGGAAGGAAGTAGAGCCCAGGAAGGAGAGGGGGTGGGGTAAAGGTATTTTTTAAGACTTATTTTATTTCTCATTATCCTGCTTTAATTTTGTTAGTAATAAATTTGATTAATATTCCTAAATTCAGTCTGTTTTGCTCATAGTTGGTGTGTGACCTCTCCCAGACCTTAACTCATGAGGCTTTTGTTATATTTTCTCTCTCCAGTCCAGTTCCAGAGGAGAGTGATAGAGTGGCTTTGGTGGGTACCTGGCATCTAGCCAGGGTCAATCCACACTGTGAAATGTGATGACCCTGCCCACCAGGCTCTCAGCATATTTGCTCCTTAAATACCTAGATCAGTATGCCTTAGCTCACCAAGGTAGTGCCATATGTCATATCTGGGCCACTAACAGCATCATCCTGCACCCAGCAGCAATAAAAAAGGGGTATGAATTTGCCCATCACTGGTTGGTGGAGGTGTACAACGAGATATGGCTCTCCCCAGCCATGCCTGAATGTCCCTCTGACATTGGCTGCTGTGGTTAGAGAGGATGAAGAAAATGAGGATGGTTTTGGGGGTAGAGGAGTAGCAGAAGACCCTATGGTTCTGGGTCTCAGTGGGGCTTTTGAGACAGCTCTTCACATTATTACCTGGCAGATACTGTTTTGTGGGGACAAAGACAGGGTTTTTCTGCTCACAGGCACAAAAAGGAGGGTACCATAGGACTGGAAAGGATGCCCAGTGCACTTAACTGGTGTGTCTCACTATATGAGATGTATAGCATAAGTCTAGTTTCCAAATCAGGAGCTACAGCTCAGGCATGTTTACTCTATGAGGAAAAAAAAAAAAAAGCAAGTATGAGATATGATGCAGCACAAGCCTCATGTCAAGGGAAATATTCCCCTGCCTCTAAAGGGTCCTGGCTCAGGGCACCCACCAGTCCACAGCCACTGCAGAGGCCATGGTAATAAGCTTCTTTTTGATTTGGAAAATGGTGTCTTGATTTTCTGCTTGAGGAAGAGAGAAATTCGCCTGGTGCTCTGCTCTGCTGTGCAGTTTGCAGTACCAGATTTAATAAAGGGATGCGTGGGAGGGAGCACAGAAGGGAAAGAGAAAGGAGACAAGCAGGGGAAGCAGGCAGCTGCACTGCATCAGAGAGCACTGGTCTGCAGCACTGCTGCCAGGGGCGGGCTGGGGGAAGCAGGACAGCCAGCTCCCAGATCTCCTCCTTTCTTGTCCTCCTCTCCTCTTGGGAGCAAGACACAGAACTAGCCCTGAGGAGCCCAGCCTGGGGATAGTCAGGTGGAAAAGAGGCAAAGCCCATCCATCCCTCACTTAATGTGTGGCCACTACCCTCTGCCATCCTCCACTGCACTGGGTGCTGGCATGTTGTGCCTGTGGGATGTCTGCCAGTTGTTGCCAGCATCACCCTAGAAAGATACTGAGGCTGACAAGAGGGGACAGGGAAATAAGAGGCTGGCCAAAATACTCCACGTCTTTGCATACAAGTCACAGCACAAAAGCAATTCTCAGAAACCAAAATCAGGGGCTTGCTGTCCCATTTGCTCCCTCAGTGGCCGCCCCTGGGTCTCAGGCTCATCAGCATGGCCTCAGGAACCCAGGGAGAGTGCAGGATCTCATGTAATGCAACAAGTGAGCTAGATAATCACCAGTAGAAAGAAGGGAAAGATTGCACACCAACAAAGGCAGCCCTGGGAAACAATTTTATTGCCAGCAAAAAGCTGCAGGTCTTTGTTTAGTGAGTGCACTTCCCATGAAATGCAATTGCTCACTGTGGTTTTAAACCAAGACCACCCTGAAAATGAAGGCAGTTTCCATTAAATTGAATTACTTTTCCCCAAAACTGGCATGACAATGGTAATGTGGACAAGGAACTTTAGCTATTAAGCAAGAGTGTAATTTTTATTTTCTATTAAATCACTGTCATTTCTATTACAAATGGCATTGTGAATGCATGCTGATTTACAGTGATAAAGCCTAAGTCGTGATTAGTTATCACAATATCTAAGCAGAGCATGAAATACAGGTGACACAAATCAGGCAACCATACACCAAGCCCAGGTCAATATTTGGATCTAAATGTAACTTAGTATTAGCAGATAAGTTGGTGCAATAGTAGCTGTGTTTTTTCAAAAACATTCATATGCCCACCATCAGTGTAACCTTGAAGGCTGTTTGTCTCCCCCACCCCACCTTTTCAGCACTCTTCAGAAGTGATGAGCCAGGAAGCAAAAAGAAAAGGAGCAGCAACATCTGACGATGGAGATCCAGTACAAAGCAATTACTTAAATCCTTAAAGACACTCAGCAGGGAGAAAGTAGAGTTGCTAAACTGGCAAGGTTGGACAAGCACTGGTGTTGCAGTGGTCATTCAGGGAAGGTTTCTGCTCTTGAGGATGTTTTCCAAAAGTTGCTGAGCTTCTTGGAGTTCATGGGCTGCTGCCACACTAAGAAGTTTCTCCACTTCCCTGAAGGAAAATCATCAAGAAAATCTAGGAGGATATTTGATTCATTTCTAGCTAAATTTTAATTTCCCAGGTTTTTATAACAGGAACACAGCTACTGCATGTGAACACATCTATAAAGTTAACTCTCCACTAATCAGAAAATTACCTGATTTTCCTTCTGCTTTTCCCTCTGGTCTAAGAAAGCATGTTTTATGTTTGGTGACTTTCTTATCTTAGAAATGGGTGTGGAGTTCTTGAAATTCCATTCAATACATGAGTCTGCCTCATCATGTGACATGCAGTGGAGATTGAAATAAAATGTGCTGACTTCAAACCACAAGGGTTGCCCAAACAATGCTATTTTAGCTTCATTTAGCTTAAAACTGCTCTCTCCAACCTCAATTTTAATTTTCAGACTTGGAGTAAATGTAAAAAAAACCCCCAAAACTAAGCAAAAAAACCCTGAACAATCACTGTGATGAGAACTCATCAGTTGTTTCAGCTTCATTTAGCCCCAGGACTAGTCACCACAGTGAATGCACAAAGCACAAGGCAAGTTTTCTTTGGCTATGGGCCATGCTGGGAACACTGGTATGCAGTGTGCACAGGCACATTAGGAAGATAAATGTGTCCTGGGTGGTTTCAACACAACCCTCAGACAGTCAGGAGGAAATTTCTCATTCACCCCACTCAGATGGAAAGGAGAGTGAAAAGGGAGTTCCCCTAAAACAGAAAGACAGGTCTTTATAGCAGAAAATTCACGTCACTTCAATAGCTTTCTATACTAGTATGGGTGTTGCCCCTTGCCTTTGAGAAATCGCAGTGGAAATACATATGTGCTCAGACAACAAGCATTTTGGGTACAGTGACATCTAATTTTAAAAACCTCATTGGACTAACTGGAGTTTTTGGTTTTCCTGCTGCAGGTAAGGCTCCATCACTGACAATACAAGAAGAGAGCATTAGAAATGCTAGAATAGCTTCAAGTGGAGAGTACCTAGAGTACCAGATTCCCTCCCACTTCCCCAGGAGGACCTGGGTATGCAGCTATAATGGGAAGGAAGAGGATTAACTCAGGTTACCCTTCTTCCAGTGCCACAGTCATGTTTCTGAGTGCTCCTACCGCCAGGTTGAAGGACGAGTGGGGATGACCCTGCCTCGCAGCCTGCCTACGGGGGGGAAGAGACAAGCAAAGAAAATGGTAAGAGATATACAGAAGAAGAAAACCTGAGTTTGAACATTTTAAAGTGAGGTAAGAGCTGTCCTGGTTTTGGCTGAGATAGAGTTACTTTTCTTCCTAGTAGCTGGTATAGTGCTGTGCTTTGGATTCAGTAAGAGAATAATGTAGATAACACACTGATGTTTTGGTTGTTGCTGAGCAGAGCTTACCCTAAATCCATGATTTTTCAGTTTCCCGTGTTCTGGCAGTGAGGAGGTACACAAGAAGCTGGGAGAGAGCAGAGTCAGAACAGCTGACCCCAACTGGCCAACGGGATGTTCCACACCACAGTGCATAAACTGGTGGGGTTGGCCAGGAGCTGCCGATCACTGCTTGGGAACAGGCTGGGCATTGGTCAGTGAGAGGTGAGCAATTGGGCATCACTTGTGTTTCTTGGGGTTTATTCCTTTCTTGTATTATTATTGCTATTGTTATATTTCACTTCATTTCAACTATTAAACTGCTCTTAACCTACAGGTTTTACCTTTTTCAATTCTCCTCCTCATCCTACAGGGCTGGAAGGAAAGCAGTGAAATCAGTGAGTGGCTGCATGGTACTTAGTTGCTAGCTGAATTTAAACCACGACAGAGCCAATAAGAAAAACGTATGTATAATTCACTGTTCTGAAATGTGACTCATTTGAAATTTTCAGGTCCTGACTTGGGAAACATCCAAACAGAAAGGCATGAAGGCTTCAGCACTTCTCTGTGTACAGATGTCCTTAATGATTTCTTTGTTTACAACTCCTGCTGTCACAAGCATAGCTGTTTCAGTCGTAAAAGTCCTGCAGCTTGATGCTGTTCTATGCCTTGAGCAGACACAAAGGAAACATTCAACATGCCCCCTCCTCTTCCCTTGCTTTTTTGGTAGCACAGTAACTTTTTCTGTCCCTCATCCTTCCCACTTCTCACCAAGAGTGGCAGGATTTTCGGGGAGGCAGCCCAGGCTCCCACCACAGGTGTGACCACTGTGGGTACCACAGCAAATATACACACAGGCATGGCTTCCCCACTTATGTGGCAGAAAACTCTTGGGAGCATGTGCTGAGAGCAGGAAATTAATATGCTGCCTCAGCAGCTTCTGGCCTGCTCACCTCCTGCGCCTGTGCGTTTTCCCTGTTGCTCATCTGCAGCTCAAACCTCCCCAAAAGGCTATTCAGCAGCACCAGCATCCTCTGCACTCTTGCTGTTGAGACACTTCCTTTCTTGCCACTGATTTAAAAAAGTAGCAATAGTAGGTGGAGAAAGTGGAGCAAAGCATATGACCCACAGTGAGAATTCAGGAGCTCCTGATCTCCCTGCTGCCACCCATGAACCTCCCTCCTGCCAGCACAGGACAGCTCAGTGCAGCTGTTCCCCAAAGCATTGCCAGCTCTTTTTCCTCCTCCCATGCCACAGTAGCCTTTCCCCAGAAGACAATTTCCCATGACAGGAACTGTTTGGGGTTATTTTGTGCCTCACCTGAACCAGTGCATGGCCATGTCCTCATTTTTTTCCACTCCGGTTCCTAGGTAGAAAAGTCATAGAAAAGTTATAGAATACAATGTCCAAAATCCAGCAGTGTGGTGGTACCACATACCACAGAGCCATGTTTGTAGCTCTGGCTTACAAGCATACATACGCTGGCAGTACGTTAGCCATGGATTGGAGAAACATTACCTTGCAAATACCTCTGCCCCAGGATGTGCTGGGCATTGGGATACCCCAGGCGAGCATACACATGAGCCACATGGAAATGGAAATTCTCATAGCACAGTGGGATGTAGAGCAGGAGGAGGCCAGCAGTGAATACAGCTGCCAACTGTAAAAGTGAGGAACAGTTGTGATGCAAGGAAAAAAGTAAGCTGAGGACCAGCTACAGCAAATATTTCATCTCAGCTCTGAAGCCTCACAAAACTATTTCCCACAGAGAAATGGGAGGAAAGGATCACACTACCACAGAAAATCAGTCACCTTTGATAGAGAGCCAGTTCCAGAGTTTCCACTGAAGCTGGCAGAAAAGGCTCTGCTGAATTCAGTGAGCAGTGCATCAGCTCCCAAGTTAATTTCCCCTTTAAGCTCTGCTACACCAAAGGAAACTTCCTCTTGAAGAAAAGGAGGGAAAAATCATCAGGTGCCATCAGGCTTTTACAAACAATTCATCAAAGAGGCTTGCCAGAAGGAGCCTCGTTCCCCAGGCACTGGGTCTTTGGCTCACCACTTCCCACAGCATTGCCATATGGATGTGACCACTGATAGAATGGGTCGGTTTGGAAGGGACCATAGTGGGCCATCTGGTCCAACCTTCCTGCTCGAGCAGGTTCATCCTAGAGCACATTGAACAGAATTGTGTCTAGACAGCTCTTGAATACCTCTAGTGAGGGAGACTCCACAGTCACTCTGGGCAATCTGTTCCAGTACATGGTCACCTGCACTGTGCAGAAGTTCTTCCTCATGTTCAGGTGGATCTTCCTGTGCATTGCCACCACTGAGAAGAGCCTGGCTCCATCTTCTTGGCATTCCCCCTTCAGATACTTACACACATTCACCAGGGCCCCTCTCAGTTGTCTCCTCTCAAGGCTGAAAAGGCCCAGATCCTTCAGCCTGTTCTTATCCCTTAATCATCTTTGCTACCCTCCACTGGACCTGCTCCAGGTCTCTCTCCCTTTGTGAACATCCTTGGCTCATGAACCCTTTCATTCTGTGTTATAGTGAGAACACACCTACAACCACACCTGACAGGAGAATAACCTTGGGTCTGACGCTCTTCTTTCATCCAAGATATAAATCAGAGAAAAGTCTAATGAACTGCACCACCAGGGAAAAACACATGAAAGACCAGAATTAGGCTGTTAAGTTTTAGATGCCAAATTGGATTTTCTTTGTTCAGTGAGCTAGCTATTAGCTTGCAGTGAGAGAAGCTGGCAACTTAAGCATCCACATCTTGGCAGAGTCGGAGATGCCTAGCTGCGGAAAGCAGCATAGGCTTAGGAAAAGGCTGTAGGAGGCCCACATGGAGCCTCCTGCCTGCACAGGCTACCAGAAGCCCTTTGCCTCCCCACAGGGGAATGCAGCATGTCTTGCCAATGGTGCCAGCCCTGCAGAAGGTAAAACCCTTCCCTACTACAAGGGAAGATGGAGACCAGGTAGAATCCTGAGTGGAATACATTTGTCTTTGAAAATTACAAGGAGGCAAGTGATGATCAGGTCTCTCAGTGCAACCCTGTGCTGAGAGAAACCACACTGATGGTGTGGGATCTGGAAGAGACTGCTGATACCTCAGCCTTCAGCTCTATAGCTTTGTGAAAGCAGTGATGTATTCTTGGACCTGATGTTCACGGGGACATGCCAAAGCACCTGTAGGCTCTCTGCATACCACTGTTGCTCTCCTGTGGGTGTGGAGGCAGAGCAGATACAAGAAGCACATTTTAACAGCCAAGTCAGAAACAAGTCCCAAGGCCTAATCAGGTGACCATGGATGCTGCAAAACAAGCTCACTGTATCATCTGGGCATAATTTCTTGCTACAAATACTTGTGAATAGTGGCTACAGCATGTATGTGGGTTTGTCACCATGCCGTGTTCAGAAAGAGCCAAAGGGACAAGAAACAGCCACAAAGGATGCTGAGATGCAAGAGTCAGGGGCTCTTCTGGCCATTATGGATAGTTTGATGCAACTGATAGAGACAGGTGCAAAAACTAACTCTCTCTCATTTTTTTGGGCTGGGGGAGAAAGGTGTATAGCACTTCAGGTATATGTATACCATTGCAAAGCAAATGATGCATTTAGATACTGATCTACTTCTCAGTTGTCTATAGAGCTTGAGGACAGAGGTGATGTAGGTTTGGCATTTTCTTGCTGTTTTGTGGGGGCTCCTGCACTTCCACACACCACAATCAGATGTGATGACTTCTGGAGGCAGCACATTGCTAAGAGCTTGTTATCTTCTAATTGACACCCAGGTCCAAGTTTGTGCCCATCTCTAACCGGTACTAGTGAATGCTAAGGATTAAATGAGCCTAGTTAGCTAATTAGAGTAAGTAGATAAATAGGTAAGCAATAATGACATGCAAATGCCCCAGCATTTGATTTTCTGACTAATAAGCTTAGGGATGTAGGAAATTTTGATACACATACACCCCCATATCCATTCAGTGTGTGATGCTGTGTGAGCTGTGCAGCACTGTGTAAGTGCTGATGGGTATGGTTATTGATGAATGTTTCTGTTGATTTTTTTTTCTATTTTCTTTTCCTAAACCTTCCTAAAGGGCAAAAAACCCCAAGACCTATGCATGACAAAAGGCAGGTGCACAAGGTGCTGGAGTGCACTGTTACCAGCTCTGAGAGATGGCAGCACAAACACTTGTTGCTTCGCTGCCCAACAACATGGAAATGCCTCTGCATGCACACAGCTGGTCCCACACAAGCAGAGACATTAGCAAAACTACTCCTTTGGGCTCCACTGTGGCTGTGGCTACATCTGAGTTCAGGTAAATCTTGTGCTACTTGAAGTGTCTCCAAGACTAAGAGAGAAGGGAAATAGAGTGACCTTTCTCAAAAAGCAGCTGCTGATGGAGGGGGCCACTTGAAGTGAGATCTAGAAGAAGGGATGAAGTAGGGAGGTGCAAGTCCCCTGGGCTTCTTCCAGGTAGGCTGTCTGCAGCTCTCACCCTCACAGCCAGCACCAGGGATCAAAGGCACCATGTACCAACAGTCTCTGAAACCAAGAATTCCTCAGGGACCCCAGCCAGACAACAGGTGGTAGGCTATCTGAAACAGAGGAAGGAACATGGGGAGCTTGTTGCATTGCCCCATGCAGGGGTGTGAAGCAGACTGTGGCCTGAAACCACATTTGTAGTCTTGGGGGGAGCTCTCAGTTGCTCATCCCACCCTTTTCTTCTGTGGTGACTCATCAGAAACTCCTTTGCATGTTTCAAACCTTGCACAGTTGGGGCTGCTCTGAAGCATGGGGAAGCCCAGTGGTGGTGGCTGTGAGGCTATGTTGGGGAAACAGGCAATGAGGGATATAAATCAGGCTGTGCACATGTATTTATGCAACCTGCTGCTACACAGCAGCATCAGCATCTTGCATGTGCTGTCTCCCATGTGCCCAATCCAGGTGTACAGGATCAAAAAGATGATCAGGAAGAATGCCTAAAAACCCCACCTATAATGACTGCACTTGAAGATGCCATGTTACTGTGTGCCAGCAGAAGCCTCTGCTCCCCAAGCAGAGAAAGGCACAGCAAGACTTGCATTTGAGAGGCTGTTTTGTGCAAGTAGCTCCTATGGCTTTGACCCACTCTGGCACCAGTGGCTTTCAGGGGCAGAGTGTGACATAACACCCACTGCCAGCACTCCCACCCTGAACCCATCCCCACACTTACCTCCCAGCTGCTCCATACCAAGCTGCGGGGGTGGGGGTTCCCACTCCCAGGAGAAGGATTTGCCCCACAGGTATCAGCACTGCCCCATCCCTTCCGCCTCAGCTGCACTCCAGGCTTCGTGTTCCCCATCTCTCCCTGCCAGAGGAAGTCTAAGCATCTCATTTTAACCTCGTCTGCTCCCTCTCACCAGGCACCACCCTACCATAACTCTTATCCCTCACCATCCCTTAGTTTTGCTCCTGATTTATGGCAGCAGTAGCCCAGCTGCTTCACTGAGATAAGGGGGATGGATACACATCCCCTTGAAGAGCCATAGAAAAGAAAATACTCCTGACTAAAAACCTTTCAAACCACTGCTATTTAACTATCCCTGTGCTGAATATTTCTCTTTCTTCAGACTGCTCCCAGGTGTTGCAAGCCCTCACCAGTAAATTGTTGTATTTGACAAATTTGAATACATTTTTCTTTCTGCTTTTTACAGACCAAGACCCAGGTGAGAAAATTAAAAAAAGGTGCAATGATAGATAATCAGGAAGTTATGAGAACATACAAAACCCCCACAAAATTTGACAGGATGGGATTTTTACTTTTTTTAAGCTAGAAAAGAGTTTACTGTTAGAGTCAGTCATTTTATAGCTGCAAAGTTATGCCTCTATTCATTTGCAGTGACTGCATCCAGTAAATTTCAGATCCTAAATTTTGTTTTGCTTTCACTCTATAAAAACATCTCTTTTTAACATAAGATCCCTAATGCTGTTATCTTTCCTGCTCTGAACTCCTAGCAGAGGATCTTAACTGGATGACTGTCAGACAAGGTCCATCTCATGTGAAATGCTGACCTTGTCTGCTTGCCTGACCATAAAAATAAAATATTTTCCTTTCCAATTGTACAGCAAGATGAGTGCTGTATTTTGGTTTTAAAGACAGACCCACCCCCAAAGAACAAGGATGTGTCTTTGGTGGTGATGACTCAACCTAAAAACCTTACTGAAGAGAAAATCCTTCATCTTTTGATATTTTATTTCTTATCTTATGCTGCCACCATTTGGACAATTTCATTTGGTCAGTCACAGCCCCATTACAGTTGAAGAGAATCATCTTTATGCTTCTGATCAAAGTGCAAACCATTTTCAGAGTATATCAAATTTAATTGTGCAGCAATAGTCATAGTGCAAGATCAACTGCTTCCAAGGGCAAACCTCTGAATTAAGGAAACTCGGAAATTTCCAAAGCAAGTCCAGAGCAGAAGACCCTTCACTGTGGCAAAGAAGAGATGAAATACGGTAATACCTACTTACCCTTTTTTCTTTTTTTTTAGCTACAATTACTAGAATTTAAAGAAAAAACAAACAAACAAACAAACAAAAAAAACCAAACAAAAACAACCACAACTAACCTCTCTGGGAGTCATCCCTCTTAGGAATGAGACACCCTAAACTACAAACCCAAACTTTGGCAGAAGTGAACTCCAGAGTTAATATTATTGTTTGTAAAGGTGCATTGGTAACAGTTGTATTTGTACTGACACCTCGCCTAGCTCTGTGAAATCGGTACTTTTCTTGGTATAAAACAGATCCTGGGGCTTGCAGTTCGTTATTGCAGAGGACTAAGAATAAGAACATGTTATTATTAATTATGCATTATTCAGCAAGAGCCATGCCATCTATATCACAAGCCAGGTGTGGCACAGGACTGTGAGCTTCAGTTACTTTTCTACAAAACTCAATATACACTAAGAGGAAAAAATAAACGGGGTTGTCACACTAGGAACAAATGATGGCTGTAGTAGCTGCCTCCTATCAGTAAAGAAGAATTGGATCCCCTCTACTTGCAATGACTTTGACAAGAAAAGGGCAAGCCCTCTAGTGAATTTTCTCTCTGCTCTTCCAAAGGGCAAGCGGCATTTCTTTTTTCCCCTTTCATTTTCACAGAACAAGTTGTGAAGAAGCATTTCCAGCTCCTGCACGGGAGCATTTTGATTGAAAACCTAAAACAAGCCACCTTCAGGAAAACACAGTTTTCTTCCCGTTTCTTTTTCAATTTTTTTCCAGGTAGCTTTCTTAGGAAAGGAAATAGGTATAACCAAATTGCTACACCTGGTAAAAGCCCATTTCATTACAATGTCCTCTGGGGATAGGTATCATGTGCAAATTAGATCCACCTGAGAGTTGTCCAACTTGAACAGAGTTGGAATAGATGTTTGCATATGGCTTTGTAGCCAGCACAAATATCATGTAAATATAACTATTACGAACAGAGCTCAAATGTTGGTAAGGGGCAGGACCGAGGCACGCAGAAACGAGTTTTGAGGGATAGGTTTGTGTAAGACAATGGAAGGATAAGGAGTTCTGTCTGTCACTGCCTCTGACAGACTCTCACTTTGCCTAACTAGCTGTAGCTTCCTTTCAGAGCTGGCTAAACAAGAACAAGATAAAAATCTATTCAGGCTAGTCATTATGACACTATTAATAGCTGATATAAGTGAGTACAATGAACAGTGTAGATCTTCTAAGGGTAGGTCGAATCTCTCTGAAGTCAGTATGCAAACGTTATCTGCAAAGCCATCACAGAGACCTGTATTGCCTGTATAGAAATTTGTCAGAAAACAACCTCTCTGGCTTTCCAGCTAGGCTGGGTGCACCTAGGCTTAATTTTTTACTACGACAAAGTCAGCACTCTAAGTTCTGTTGCGTTCAATAAGATCCCAGATGCATCAATGCAGTGGGTTACACTGTAAGTCTAGTCTCTCTCACGATCAGAAATTCAAAGAGTGCAGTTTATCAATGCAACACTCTAAGTCTGGTCAAGTTCAAAAGAACTTGCACGAACACAGACTCACAAACAGTGCAATTTATTGGAGCAGCAGACTGTAGATTCTTTTAGATCGGTGGTAATACGTTCAGTAGACCTGCAAAATCTAAACATACAGTGCCATGTAGAAGTGCTTCCAGGTATGCTCCGGAGGCATAATCTTACCAAAGAGGCATCCCTACTTTGGGGAAGGAGAGAGAAGCAAGCCCTTTGACTTGTCGGCAAGGTGGCTGTATTCTTGTCTTCTGCCACGGAGGATTTCAAATGCCAAATTATACTTTTTTGGAGAAGTGGAGGTGAGGATGTAGTCAAATACCCGGTTAGATGCTATCATAAATGAGGGGGCAGACGCCTTATAAGTAAATGAGGAATATCAAGAGTTACAAAGAGAGAGATTACAAAGGCTGTGTGTCATGGACAAGGGCAGAACAGAACAGTGATGCTTTAGTGTCACTCCCTCTTTCATCTGGATTGCAGTGATCTACAACCTATAGATAGATAATTTATCACCCCATCAGCAGGCCATCATGCCCACAGTAATCTCTTCAGCACGTATCTCCCGGTGTATCTCATTCTTACAATGCTTGAAGCTGTTTAGAGATACCAGATTAATAAATGTGCCCGTTAAACCGAACAGTTGAATCCATTCATCACTATGAAAAACTCAACAGTGCAAGCGAAGAGGATGTTATTTCCTGAACCCAAATACAGCAGCCAGCAGAGAGACCCAGCTCAGCAGAACCCTTTTATTTCATAGAGATCCTGCAAATGGGTAGTAGGGAAGCCCTCCGCAAGGGGGAAGGGCCTCAGGGGCCAATGCAAGTCATACTGTAATTGAACTCACCGCAAAAAACTAGAGCCTACATGAATGTAACCAGTGGCTATGGGCTTAAAAAAAAAAACCTAACAAACTCTATTACTCACCTAAGGGGAGTTAGTTCAAACTTCAGTGTACTAAAACCTCTGACTAAAACCTGGATACTAAAAACCAAGCTGACTCTGCTCAGCTGTCACCTAAAAAATTAATTTCTCAAATGCTTTCTGCCACCTGGGTTTTGAGGTTCCACAGATATTCAGATTTGTATCCTAGGAATACCATGGCAGAGCTGAGCACCTAGGCATGTATCTCCCACTTAAACTCCTTCAGGATCCAGGAACTGTAAAGTTCTGAGTGATGTGATACAAAGAGCTTTCTGGGAATTCTTCATCACTATGCTAATGAAGATGATCTCTACCACTTCTACAGAAACTAAAATCCTGCAAGAAATTAAATCAAGAGAGTCCAAATAATACCATGTTTATAGGCCAGTACTGAGTGAGAAGCTCTACCTGCTTTGGAGAAGGTGTTCATATTTTAGAAAAAAGTTAAAATAAATGTTTTTCTCTGAGGAAATCATGCTGAGTAGTAGACAGAGTAGAAGAGAAAGCAGTACTACACCTTCTCCTAAGGTGTGTTGAACACCATTATACAGAGCAACACACGAGGCCCACTGCATCTTTCCTCACCAGGTTCCCCATAACCTATCCTTTTAGAGGGATTTTTCACTCTCTTAATGTTAATTGGGCTAATAAAAGCCTATTATTCTGCTTTGTTCCCTCCAAAGCATATCTTCCTTCTTCCCACTGTTGGGACTAGGCTTGGGGTATGAATATCATTAGGAAGGTGGAGGTGGTAAATTCTCCATTTGTGTATGTGGGATTCAGGCTGAGTTATTTGTGCTCACAGCTGGGTCTGAAGTTGCTTTGGGATTCTTTCTGGTGTACCTAAACTACTTTCCATTTATGTATTTAAGCAGCAGAGGGGGGAGTTCAGATTGTGCTTGTTAGAGAGGCTTGTGTTGTTGTCATAGGGTGATCTGAGGTTAGTTTCATGTACTCTACCTCATATGTCCCTAGCATGATCTGTATGGTAAATATATGTCCTTGCCTCGGCTTAACCTGTGGTGTTAGGCTGCCTTGCCTGTGTAATCTCAGCTGTAAGGAGCTCTGAGCAGCTGTGAGCGTGCAGCCAAAGCGAGCCATCGGGAAAGTCTGCGTGTCAAGCAGATTCAGAATGTCTGCGGCAGGGATTATCTGCTAGGAGAGCTTTTTGCCTCTTCCTACGTCTCGAATGGTGTTCCCAGGGTGGGGGGTCGTATGGCCTGTGGCTTCATTTCTTTGTGCTGTAAGGTAAGGGGCAAACGGATCCTGGATTTTGAACAGAAATAGTTTTTCAAATAGTATGTTGAGCGAAATCTTAACTTCTGCAGGATTTAGTAAAATCTTGATGTTTGTTTTTAAACTCAAAAAAACCCCAAAACAAAACAAAAAAACAACCCTTCAAACCCTCTTACCTTCTTTCTTGCTGAAGGAGAATATAAGCAACTGCTGCTTCAAATAGGCAGAGGCACCAGAGAGTTACATAAACACACACTGCCAGATCCCCGCACCCGGGAGGAGCTGCTCCCAGCTCGAGGCTGCCTCCCTGTGCATATCCCTGTGCGGAGCAGCCAGGGATAAATGCTGCCCACACTGAAACGCGGCTATGGAAGGCACTGATGCGGCCTCGGGCTGTGTGGAGGTTCGAGCAAAGCGTCCTTTGTAACCGGGGCATCAAGTATTCGGGGTCAGGCTTTGGAGCAGAAGAGCTACAAGGTTTTAAATCTTTACTATTCCAGTGAACAACTCAAAAGTCCTTGAAGTGAAGGCCTAGGGATCAGCACATATCCTCCTAGCTTAGTGCTCTGAGTATTTCTGTTGTTGTAGACCTGAAGGAAGTGGGAAAATTATGGCGAGGGGAGTATCCTCATGAGAACTTTATGCTCTCAACTCTGCCTTCCATTAAATGTCTTGTCCATAAGAGCATTCGTCATACCTGGATATCAAGACAGAGGAAATACATGCATGAACATGCGGTGGTTTTGTGATGAGGTTTCTGAAGTACCTGGCAGATGCCAGGGTTTGTCCTGAGCTCGCTGCGTGCTCACGGCGCATCTCTCCCATAGCAGAGACTTACAGCGTGCTGGAACAGCACAAGGAGTTGTTACTTTCTTGAAGTTGAAGGAATTGGATTAACAGATAATACCCTCAGCAGAGCTCTGGGGCTGAATGATAATTTAGTGAAAATGCCAAAGAAAAAGGGATTGAGGCTTCATTTCAGAGAAATACAGGCAGGGAATTGAAGTGATGAAGCTGAAGAAATCTGCACTGCATTAATTACATGTTACACTTGGAACAGATTTAATAATAAACATGAATTTTAGCCGGTCTTTGCAATACCCTGAGACAAACGGGTCTGAGGCAGGGTGGCCCTTTGTGAGGACACAGCCCCTGCATAGGATGGAGGTGAAAATAAAAACCAGTGCATGTGTGTGGGTCCGGCACCTCCCCACCCCCAGAACCGTGAGGAGCTGACGTGCCTTCCTCTTTACTCGACGGCACTGGGCACCCTCGTGTCCGCGCTAACGCAGCGCAGCAGCTCCTCATCCCAGAGCCAGGACATCATCTCCCTTAAGCTGCTCCTGAGGCGCTTTGCACGCTAAGCCAATTAATCCCGTTGTGGGAGGCAGGCTGGCGGCCGGAGCGGGCCGCGGGAGTGCCTGTGGGCAGGGGCGGGGCAG
>VXBX01000545.1:81331-113130 GCA_013400415.1 Scytalopus superciliaris
GGGAGCGGCCTGCGCGGTGGGCGGCGCGCGCGTGCTGCGCTGCGCGTGGGGAGGAGGAGGGGCGGTGCGCATGCGCAGAGGGCCCCGCCGGGCCGGCCGGCAGCTCCTGATTTTCTCTTGGCACTGCCAGGCTGGCGGGAAAGCGGGAAAGGACTCCGGGAAGACCAAGACCAAAGCAGTGTCCCGTTCCCAGCGGGCTGGATTGCAGGTGAGCAGGGGTGTGGGTGAGTGAAGGTCAGGCTGCTTTTCCGTGTGTTCTTTTGTTGTACCTCGTGAAACCTGTGCGCTCTGCTGTCTACCTATTATCCCGAATGGTGTAAGCATCTAAAGCCCGACATCAGTACACCCGACTGGTTTTAGACCTTTTGCATATTGTGTAGAAGGGACAATAATTCCCATGTAGCTCTTGGTACTGCTTGTACTGAGAATTGTGGAGTTGCTGATGTGAGTGTGAAACGCAGTGTCCTTAGCTTTGTTCTCAAATGAAATATAGCTTGTTCTTCTGCCACTAGTATTCTGCAGCCCAGGATGTGGTTTTGTGCAGTGGCTTTCTGTTGTCACAGCCTAG
Organism: Scytalopus superciliaris; assembly: GCA_013400415.1. NCBI lineage: Eukaryota > Metazoa > Chordata > Aves > Passeriformes > Rhinocryptidae > Scytalopus > Scytalopus superciliaris. The sequence goes on from VXBX01000545.1 coordinate 81,900, forward strand.
TCATGCTTCTGTTATTTTCCAGTTCCCGGTTGGCCGCATCCACAGGCACCTGAAGTCCAGGACGACCAGCCATGGACGTGTAGGAGCCACAGCTGCTGTATATAGTGCTGCAATCCTGGAGTACTTGACAGCTGAGGTAAAATCTGCAGATGGTGCAAGCAAGTTGGTCAGCTACCAAGTAGCATAATGACCAGAGCCTACTGTATTTTGCCAGTTTGGACTGGGTTGTGATCTCTCCTTGCTTTGAGCCAGTTCCAAGTGCAGGTGTTGTCAGAAGACCATGAAGTATGCGTGCTCTGTGTTTTGTGCAAATCTTGCATTGTGCCTTTCAGGAAAAATGCAAGTCTGAAGTGACTTCTGAAATGGGCCATTACAGTGTGTCATATCTGCTGTAAAAAATGCTTGCTCTCTTACTGGGAAAACTAAATGCAGAACTCTAAAGGAGTGTTACTAACAGTGGCATAGTATTTGAAACGGCTAAGACTATGTAGTTGGTCTTACCTGATTGGGTGGGTAACTGTTTATAAAAATAGCCTTCTCAGGTCCTTGAGCTTGCGGGAAATGCATCCAAAGACTTGAAGGTGAAACGGATCACTCCCCGTCACTTGCAGCTTGCCATTAGAGGAGACGAAGAGTTGGATTCTCTCATTAAGGCGACAATTGCTGGTGGTGGTATGTCAGTTGCTTGCTGTTTGTGGTTAGTTAGGTGGCAGGAACTGTCACAGACTGCAGGTTGCTTAGTGATACCATTTTTGTTTGAAGTATGAAGTTTAGGGAAGCTGTTGCAGAGAAACCACTGGTCTTAATTGTTGCTCTTTCCTAGGTGTAATACCGCATATCCACAAGTCTCTCATTGGCAAGAAAGGACAACAGAAGACTGTCTAAAGAATACCAGAATTACTTGTTATCTCAGGACTCGAAGTACTTAATTTGTCCAGTGTTGGTGATTCCAGTGGACTGTATCTGTGAAACACGATTTTGCCTTTTTTAACTTTGAGAAGCTAAAGCTCCCTTGAGCTTTCTAACAAACCAAATTTCTGCATTGAAGTCTTAACTGTATTTAAGTGTTACCATGGCTTCAAAGAAGCTATTGTGTTTGTAGTTGGTTGTAATTGAGTTGACTGTTTCTAGATTGGTTTGAGTAAGTAAAGGAGATGTTTGGGTTTGTACAGACTTTTCATCTGCTTAGAGTGGAGATACTCAATAAATGTTATGTCAAGACTGATTGGTCTCTTGTCCATGAACTGAAAAATACTTGGTCTTTACTGTGTGGCTCTGGAAGTTGTTCCAAGAATGTAACTCTGACAATGCTGCCTGCTGGGCTTGGGGCACCTTGAAATACAGCCTGGTAATACTACCCTGGATAATTACTGTGAAGTGAAACAGCACAGGGGTTTTATCCTGTAAAGCTGCATTCTTACTGATTGAACCTGCTGGGTTGTGTGCTAAAGCTGCCCCTTAGCAGGGCAGAGGCAAGGCTGATGCTCTTCAGGCCCAGTTATGCTCCCTGTCAGCCTTCATAGAGGGGAAAAGAGTCTGTCAGGAAGGAGGAGGTAAGAGAAGGTGAGGGGATGTTGAAAACGTTTGCTTTGCTTTTCTTTTTCCCCTTCTCCTTTTGTTGTTAGGGCCTGGCCCCTCTCCCTGTTTCAGGTTGTAAAAGCTCTGGGAGAGTGATGTCTGTAAGCAGGGGCTGTACTGCAGCAGCCCTTAACTCTTGCTGTGCAGTAGCATTCTCAGTAGCAGTGGGTTATGGGGGCTTCTGCTCACATCTTCAGCTGTTCTCCAGCTCTCGGCAAGTTCATTACTTTTTCACAGCAAAGCCCTGCCCAGTGCTGTGGTCAGGGGAACCTTGTGGTGAGGCAAAAGGGAATGGTTGCTGCCTGGGGCTGGGGGCAGCAAGCCCTGTGCCTTCCAGGACTGCAGGAGCGATGCTTCAGCTGTGCCCGGGCTCTTCTGTCTCTGTCGGTTCTTTCAGGCACTAATCTCTGCTGCAGCACTGGAGCTGGGAGGCGGTGACCTAGATCGGAGATGCTGCGAGACCTGTATTAGCTGTGCGCCTTTTGGCACTGCGGTGCTTCCCTGGAGGCAAAGCAGTCCTGGCCGGGCCATAATTGATGCCGCTGGTTATCGTGAGCAGCTGGGCGGTGCGGGGCAGAGTCAGGACCCCGTAAGCACCGGCAGCGCTCGGGCTGCGCTCGGTTCGAATCTCCGCCGCAGTGCTGCGGCAGCGTGCGGGGTACTTTTCCATCACAGCCGTCTCCTCGGAGCAGCAGCCCCTTCCCGGGGGCGGGCGAGCGGTGCCGCTCCCGGCCCCTCCTGCGGGACCATCCCGGTGCCGCTCCCGGTTGGGTCAGCGACGGAGCCCCGGGCGGGCGGGGCGGCGCATGCGTGGCGGGGCCCGGAAGCGGCTCGGTGCGGTGCCGGTGCGGGCGCTGGGGCTGCGGCGGCGGCGGGATGAGCCCCGCGGAGGGAGGGAGGGAGTGAGTGAGNCGGGACGAGGCTGAGAAGTGCATCGGGATCGCGCGGGAGGCGCTGGAGGCCGGGAACCGGGAGCGCGCCCTCCGCTTCCTCGGCAAGGCGCAGAAATTGTACCCGACGGAGACGGCTCGAGGTGAAGCCCCGGGACGGGCCCGGGCCCAGCGCGGGAAGGGCCCGCAGGAGGGCGGGGGGGCCCGCAGGCCCAGCCGAGCGGGACGCGGCCCCACAGCCGGGCAGGGCTCGGGCTGGGCAAGGAGGCCTGAGGGTGTGTCCGGGAGCGGCGCTGGGGCAGCGGGATCCCCCGCGCCAAGGGGGTCTCGCAGGGCCTGCCTGCAGCCCTCAGTGCAAACGCAGCCCTGCAGACTAGGCTTAGCCCCGATTAACAGCAGGACGTTTCAGGCCCCAGGCCGAGGCAGGCTGAGCTGGCTTCTCTCGTGTCACTGTGAGTGAGTTACGGCTCGCTAACAGCGTGCAGTGAGAGCTGCAGCTCCAGAATGGGCCGTGTCTTCGTTCTCTGATGTACTTGTCCTTTGGGTTATCTCCGTTCCTTTTGGTTGTACGTAGCTACGCAGGAATTGCACATGGGTTTACCTTTCCTAGAAAAAATGGGATAGGTGGCTCCCCCTAGGACCTGGCTCGTCTGAGAATTAACATGTGCTAAAAATTGAAAAGGAATCAGGATCTTTCTTGCGCAAGGTGTTTAGAAATATTTTTTGAAAAGAAACAATAGTAAGGTTTCAGTGTATATTGAATGATTACCTGTCGTGGAGTCTTTCTGTTACACTGCCCCGGAAGTCAGCTGGAAACACCTTTGGATGCAGCAGTGACTTGTTGCGTTCCTCTGGTCCCTCATTTACGTGGTCTGTGCTGTGGAACGAGTAGGACCGTCAGTGCTCTGTACTGACTTAAGGGCCTCCGCATTTGCCATTTCTGGAACATGACTTTGGGGCAAAATCCTCACTGGAAGTATTCTTTGCTGTATTTTATTCTGTAGTGAAACCTTTAAGTCAGGTGAGCAGATTCAGTGAACATTTTTGGGCCTCTTTTATCTCCTGACTACTTTTTGTGTGCAAACAGTAAGTGCAGGTCTCACTGATACTTTTTTTTTACTTTAATAGTGATTAATTTTTCAAGTGTTTGTATTTGCTCATGCAAGACAGCGTGGCTGTTGCCATACTCCCCTGAATTTCTGTGGCTTGAGAAGATGACATGCATGAATGTACTTGCAGCTTTTTGGAAGCTGTGTTGGTCAGGAGGCAGGAAGGCAGAGGATTTCAATTCAGCTTCTTCCACCAAGGAAAGCAAATAGCTCTGTCTGCTTCACATTGCTCATTACCATCTTGTATCTCCAAGATAAAAGTTACAGTAGCTTTCAGGAAAAAAAATAAATCTCCATCTGATTTGTTTTGAGCGTTTGAGGGTTTTTTTTAAAGAAGGACTGCCACTACATAACAACCATTATAAAGTATTCAGTGCAAGAAGTAGATGGCTAATTAGGCTATTGTCTGTAGGACACTTGTTTTATTCACTGTGGAAATCAGTGCAGTGAGTCACAAATGAGGTACAGACCTGGTGAAAAGAAGATAGTCTTGTGGTTATGATAGTAGACTGTAATCTGGGGAATTGTGTCCTGAAACTAAATGCTTCATGGAATTTTTCTGTGAAGTTAAATAAGTCACTTCATTCCATTTACATGAGTGACCAGCTAATTGTTTGTGCTTCATTTTTCAGGTATTCCACTTGAAACAAGGGCCTGATTTGTGGACCAGGTGGGCAGTTAGAAGCTCCATCTGAAGCAAATGAGAATTGCAGGTGCCCTAATAGCACTGAAAAAATTCAGGCCCTAGGCTTGATTTGAACTAGGTACCTAGAAATTAGGGGACTCTAAACTTGTAGTATCTCTCTGCTTCAGTTTTCTGCTGTGGAGGTTATTAATTCATTTAAACTCCTTTCCTCCCAAAACAACACCAACTCATTGCATTTATTTTGGTTTTAAAGTTTTTGAGGTACTTAAAAGGCCCTGTTAAAAGTGCAGTAAAATGCAAGGACACAGAATGTCCCTTTATTTTGGGACAGGAACTGGAGGTGTGCAATACATTAGAAATGGCATTTTACAGTGACTAAGAACAAATGAAATTACTCTCATTGACATTTTCTATATAAATTAAGTCTACTTGAAGAAAAAAAATAACCAACTCATAATTCAGGTAATCAAAAATGTATCACAGCACATACCAGAAAGAACCAGTTAAGGTTTTTTGAGCCCATTTAGTTTGAACACAAACTCTTATTTTACAGTCATAATATATTGGGTTTGTATGGTGATAGGACAGTATGGTGGAGCCCCTGTTGTCACCGTGCTCACTGATTTTCTCTTTGGAATATGAATAAGAAGGTAGTTTGTACTTATTTATCACTGAAGTTACAGATTCTTCATATGTTGTATCTTTGGTATAATTTTGAGAACAATTGCCCACCACTTCACAAATGATGTTCTGTCTGTCATAAAAGCAATGAGAATGGTAGTGCTGAGTCTTTTAGTGGTGAGGGCTTCCTTCTCCTGATGTTGTACTGGATTATAAAAGGACAGAGAATAAGGTTTAACTATTGTCTCTAAAACAATACTATGTGTGATTTGCTTTTGACAACATTTGCATTTAAAGGGCATTCAGCACTGGTTCAGTCATCAGTAAAGTTTAGTTTTGCTAAACAAAGCTTCTGCCTGAAATGCTGCTGACTGCAGCAGTGCTATTTTAAGGCTTTACTAGTGTGAGATGTAAGGTCAGTGCTTATTTAATGATACTTAGCTAATGACTTCATAGTAGCAGTTTTCATGGTGACGTCACTCTTTGCTAGAAAATTGGTTTATGGTTCAGCTGTTCAAAAATTTGTTTGATTTTGATTTTTTATAATGATTCATCTTGCAACTGAGTGGAAACTAACTGCTCGTCTGGAAAAGATTCGTAAGAGTGGATTTACAGATAACAAAGGACAGGATATCCTTTCCAAACTTAGGTGCCGTTTTGTTTGGAGTTGAAAACAGAAAACAGTGTTAGGGGAAACTTTGCTTAAGATTTTTGTGCCCTGTTTCTGGTGGTGCCTTTAAAAACAAATTTTTTGAGAGCACGTCACCTTAGTCTTTAGGCTGTTGCATTAGGACAAATTCTGAATTAAACAGTTCTTCCATTAGTGAAAGGGGGGAGGTCATGTTCAATGCATAATGGAATCAAATGCAGTGCAAGGATCTTTCATTCAACAGCAGGTAATAGTACACACAAGAGGCGCTTCGGAGACATTGAGAGGTAAGATTGGTTGTCTTACCTGCTAACAAAATAAGTCTTTGGTTCTTTGTATGTTCTATTTTAAAATACCTAGAAGCGCAGTGAAAGCTTTAATACACTGTTAGTACTACAGTTCTAACAGCTGGTTTTATCACCTGCAGTTCATGGAAAAGTCAAAGTTGTTTCTGAATATCTGAACTGTATCTTTTCTTTCAAGAAAACAATGGCCCCATACCCTTTGTATGGTTTTCTTTTTCAACATGAAACAATAGCATGTTTGTATATGCTGTGTCCTGGTATTTTAAGAAGCTCACATTTATGTATTTGACTTTTTTTTTTTTAACCTCCCTGCATTGTCTTCTTAGCAATGCAGCTCCATTATGAGGTCTGAGAAGGTGAAATAGCAATGTTGAAAGTATACTGCAGCCAAACCAATTAAGAGACTTACAGCTACACTTGCTGTGAAGAGACACTGTATGTTAAAAATGCAAACTGTCACCTGTGCCTGCATTCCTGCCATTATTGCTCCCACTGATTCTGCACAAGTGTTGATGCAGGGATGGGAAATTTCTAGAGCAATGCCAATATAAAAGCGGAAATTTCAGAACTTTGATTAAGCATTAGTTTGAGAGGGGAAGTCAGGGGTACATGTTCAATAGGATTCCATATGATACCATTATTAAATGTCATACTTGCTGGATAGAATTTGTTTTATTTTTTTTTATTAGCACTTGTTTGGAGTGCATTTGGACTGAAAATGCTTCATTCTGAGGGCACTGTCTGTTCAGAATTCTTGTCATGATTAGTTCTTAACCTGCAGACTTGGTCACCTCCTTGGAGTTGTTATTACTTCATTTACCTCAGAACTTAAGGGCCACAACAGATGATATTAGAATAAAGTATTTTGAATACCAAATATGTACTTCAGTTATGATCCACAATGCAACTGGAGCTCTCCTGTTTTCAAGAACCTAATTTCATTTGTAGTGAAGACATACCCTCAGTTACAACTATACATCTAAACCTTAGTTGTTCCTTTATTTCTGCAGTAAAAAGCCTAATCTGGTCAATCAATGAGTTTTGCTGAGGCAGGCATGAGTGCAGGGCCAGCACTGAATCAACTGACTTTTTTTGTTCAGGCACAGTGTGACTGTTCATCTTCAGACTGCTGTGACCACTCGGTAATAAGTGAATTTAAAAGTAAATACTGGGGAGTTTTTGAGAAGTACATCTTAGGGAAGTGGTGGCTCTCCTTTTAAACAAAGCACCACTTCTTTCCCGTGCTTCAGTGAGATACAAGCTATGATGTGTAGGATGCCAGTTTTCTGCCGCTCTAAGAGAGACAAACAAGGCAGAGCACAATTTTTTTTTAATTTAGGAGAAAATTCTTGAAGAATCTTCACAGTAGTTTCTAGAAGAAAGTATTTTTAACAGTAAAGCTGTAACATGCTTTCACAGTGAATGGGACATTTTTCTTTGGCAGGTTTTTTTAGAGCATTTTTCATGCAAATAGTAACTCATTTTTTACTAAACAAATCTGGTATACGTAGTTTGCTGTCTGGCTCTGAAGGGATCTCTTTTCAGGAAAGCTGGACTATTTAATAATCTTCAATCTATATTTGCTTTGTGTGCAGTCCCTTATGTTAGAACGGTATTGTTTCTGTTTCATAGGTAAAACAGATTACCTCCAAAATACAGGCTTATATCCAGAGAGAAAAAGCAGCCTTAGTGTATGTTTGTTAAAACTGCTAAATTTGACATCTCTTGGAACATAGAAGGAAAGAGGATTTCAAGATCTAGCAAAACCTTACTAGTTTTCAAGATTCATGTCTTGATCTGGATGTAGTTGGCTGGTCCTGAGTTACTTGTGGCATTTTAAGTGGTTTGAATTTCAGCTGGTATTGCCTGGAAGGAGCAGAGCATCAGTCTGTGGCCACTGATGGCTCTGGTTATCTACTGCAGCATCTGGAATGTGCTAGAGATGGGCTTGGTTTCTGTGTGTAATAATTTGCATTTTCTTTAGTGTTAGGTTAGTTCCTCTTCAATTTAATTTCTTATTCGGGTATTCTGATGTTTTCGCCCCAAGGCATGAGTTCAGTGCCTCTAAAAAATATCTAGAAATTAAGGACCTGATCAAATTCTTTCCAGTATTATGCTACCTTGGTAGAGATGGAGGGGAGTCTGGTCACTAGTTGTGAAACACTTCCATAGTTTTGCCATGAAAAGGCATTGCAAGACTGTCTTGAGAAACATTTGTGGCACAAAGTGATGATCAACAAGAACGGAGGATGTAGCAGCTGGTTGTTTATAATGTGGTGCTCTCATTAAAGATACTTGAGAGCCCTGACTTAATCCTTCATACCTGTAATGATACATGATATACTGTTGTTTTTATAGTTTTGTTGGAAGCTATTATGAAGAATGGAAGTACTGCTGGGGGAGGCGCTTACTGCCGAAAACCAGCCAGTAGCAGTGATCAAAGTAAGCCTAATAGCACGAAGGAGAGCAATGCATCTGCTCCAGGTGAAAGTGGAAAAGGCTACACCAAAGACCAAATGGAAGGAGTTTTAAGGTATGGCCTTGCTTAAATATGTCACTGCTTTTCATTCTGTGTATTATGTGCTTAGCATCCAAAGAAGCCACTGAAAATTCAAGGTCAGCTCAAAGGGTTACTCCTACTGAACTGTAACTAAAAGGAAGAGGAGAGTTTTGCTGTTTTTAAACACCATAGGTGATGCTGTCACTTTCTGCAAGAAAGATGATACTCTTCTCTTTAAACCATCAGTGTTACTTTATGTAATGATAATACTCAAAATAGTTATTAAGTAAATCTCATGGTATATGGAAGAACTTATGAAAATTATGTAATACAACTTGCAGGACAGTATTTCTGTTGTGTATTTTTATACTGAAGATACATGCTTTCTCCTAACATTTATTTCCAAGCTAACCTGCATGTACAGGTTTAGATGTACATTAAGATCTTAGATAAGCATTAAAATAATTTTGTTCTGAAAGTAAAGGTGTCTGAGAAGCACTGAAACACATTGTCCATTGCATTATAAACTCTGTACTTAGAACAGCTTGATAGTATTAAGATGGGATGACGTCACGAAAGGAGGATGGGTGAAAAGAAACAAAGGTCAATAAAAATGTCTTTTTGAGCAAGTCACACACTTGCTGGCTGTAAAAGCAAGAAAAATATTGTTTGATATATTCCCTGTTTTCTGCTAAAGAAATATAACCACTCTAAAATTGTACACCTCAAAACCCACCTGTAGTTTAAGGTAAGCCTAGCCCAAATATTTTTGAGGGAGCTTGAAGGCAAAACAAGAGGTGACTGTCTCCTAGTTTGTGTAGATTGATGAACTGCTGTGCAAAACAGAAATCTGGGAGGGGGAATTATTTTTGTGTGTGTGTGCGCATGGGTGAAATACATGTTGCTGTTGATATTATCTTAGGATCTTTTTCTGAAGTTCAGTAACCTGTTCAGCTGTGCTAACAGTGAGGAAAAAATAGCTTTTATTTGTTGATACAGAAGCTCTGCATTCAGACAGGTTGACAACAGCATCTTTGACATGGTTATCCTCTTGTTGTTGTTATTTACTAGAGCTTTTCATTTGCCATCATCTCTGCTTAATGAATGTTACTGCCCTTCGTGAAAAGTGAAACTCAAATAGGTGTACAATTTTAGCTTCCTTGTACCAGATGTTAAAATGAATGCTAATGTGTGTGTGTACACACACGTATGAGACAAAACACCCAGAAAGAAGTCCTCTGTAAAATGAGGCTTAGTTCAAATTAAGACATGTAACAGACTTGTAGAAAGCTTCTACAAGGAAGGCTCTATTACTGCCAGTATTCACTCACCAGTGACATGCCATTCTGAGGTGCAGTCTGCTTTGACATCCGGCTCTCTGCAAGATCTGTCTTTGTGTTTGTTACCAGAAGGTATGTGGCCTACTTTGTCTTGACTAAAATGATGTTGTAAAGCCAACTTTTCTCTCTAGTATTGAGTATTGCTTCCTTGAAGGGATTTCCTAGATGCCAGATAAATTTAATCCAGTCTGTTGAGATGAGAATCAGAGTAAGGGGTATTCACAGAAGCTGCACATTGAGGATAATCTTGAGGCAACATTGCCTCAAGAATATTGAATATTAAATATGTGTTTTTAAAATCTACCCAGATATTTGCAAAATAAGCAGTTGTAATAGCTTACAGAACATCTCATGTTTGCATTTTGCATACCACTTAAAACCATGTGTAAAAGACTATCTTTGCTTTGGCTTGAGTAATGCTACCACCCTTTAATAGAGTAGTTTATAAATCTTTGGAGAAAGACTGAATGTTTGTTTAGATTGCAATGATCAACAGAGCAAGTCTCCAGTTTGTATTGCAAGTTTTGAAGTTTGTCATGATGTCAGTTGGTGACTTCAACAAACCACTTTAAAAATTTGTGGTTAAGAATTAAAAAACATGTGCCTTGCTAATGAGAACAGAATTAAATATGGCTAAATGGACTAAAACTTAATGAAAAAAATGTAACACATTGTGATGATAGCTGAGAGAAAATTCATATTTAAACCATAGTGGGAATGAGCTTCCTAGCTGGAAACATGACAGGCTGCATATGTTATTGCTTCAGTCAGGCCCCAGACTTTTCCAGTTAAATGAAACATGCCCCTCAGGGGAGAGTATTCTTCAAAGAGTAGAGCTTGTCACCACCATATGCTTCTGCCATGCCACAGTGGAATGGTTTTCAGACTTTTGAATTGGTTAAAGAAACAATGTGTGAAACAAGATGGCTTTAAATAATGTTTCATGCCTGATTTTTGTCTTTTTTTTTCCTGTACAGAAAGAAGTTTCTAAATAGTGGGATAGCAAAATCTTCAAACTTTAATAAATTCTGACTCTCACCATGAATTTGGCTCTTGAGAAACAAAGTTGATTTGCATTTGTATGATTTGAAAGATGGCCATTGTCCTCAAGTATTCTTCCCTCTAGGAGTTTTTGGTTCTGATTAGTAATTGAATGTAGATGGAAAGAAAGTGTTTCTGCTTTAACTACACATGCCATTTCCAACACTTTTGTTGTAAACCTTAGTGAGCAGTTGGACAGGGGGACAGACTGAGCTATCTGGCTTGGATCACTGGATAGAGTTCCTGGAGTTGTCCAGCTATCTTGAATTTGTTTGTGACAATAGGTTTAACAAGTGTAATGAAGACATCCTTGGAGCAATATAACTCGTTTAACTGCATTAATTTTCATCAGGGTTACTCTGGTAACGTGAACAGGTATGAGTACAAACAAGCACCTCTGTGCTGGTTTTATTTTTTCCACATACCCAGGGGACACTGATCACTAGGAAACTACCATAACAGTTCTGTAGGACATTACATGAGCTTGTAAGTTGCTCAACTAAGATGTAATATATTTCCACTGATTGCATAAGTGCTGGGTAATGATCTGCTCTTTGTGGGAACTGTGCTCACTGTTTCAGTGTGACAGTTTGAAGTTTGACATGTACCAAAGCACTTAGTTGCTTTTAAATTGAAATGCTTTGAAAATACCATCTGTAGTAGGTGCATCTTTTTCTTAGTGATTCTTATCTTGTCACTGAGAACTGGATTGAGTTGCCTTAACACCTTTAGGTGACCAGCATGTTGGAGACATTGACAAGAAACTGGCAGAAATATGTTAGGACTTACAGCAGACTTAACATCTTGTTAGAGCAAGTGCCCTAGAAGTCTAGGCAGTTGAAAGCTATGGGAGCAATCTCAGTTTAAGACAAATGTGTGAGAACCATGTGCACAACAAAAAAAGGGAGAATTTACTTTTGGATTTTGTGATCTTTGCTTGAAAGCAATTCTGTCACTGTTTTATGTAGCATTTTTTGCTGAGATAAAGAAATTAATCCTTTTTGTAAAAAAGAAAATTTAAACTTCTTTTCCTTCTAGTTCACTTAAAACAACTGAAGAAGTACTGATTGGGATTAGTTTTCAAAGTTCTTACTTAACTCAAACAAATTCTGTTCATAGTATCTGCCTACTCATACCAAGTATGCAGACCCTTCTTGTGGACTAGCATGAAGTTAAAAAAAAAAAATCATTTGCCTGCTGTGTATTAATCTTTCCCATTTCTTTTTATGTTATGAAGTGTGTGTTATCTGTTGTCTGCTACACGATTTTAAAAAATAGTTTCTGATACATATATACGTATGTTCTATGATTTATACAGGTTCTCTGTAAATGATCTTAAAATTCATATAGTGTTTGATCTCTTTGGTCTCTTTTTTTAGCAAATAAGCTGTAGCATATATTAAATACTGCCTTTTTCACATCTAAAAGATAGCTGCCATGGTTAGTATTATGCTAGAGTTGGATTGCTGTCTTTGAAAATTCTCATAGCATACTACTTTTTCTGCCTTGGCAGTGTCTGTTTCTTGGAAGAAAACACAAGAATGTCTTCTGTGTTTGAGACAGAACCAAAACAAACTAACAGAGGCATACTTTCTGTAGAAACATTGCAAGGCAAAATTAGGTGTCATCCAGTAGTGGTCAGGAATAGTCAGTAATTTGATTTGAATTCATGTAGTAAACCAAAACATTGCCTCTACACATTTCATGGATCAAACTAGAAGTCTAAGTTGTGTGACTGCCTTTTTCCAGACATTCTGCTGAGACTTCTGCAAATTCAGCAAAGAGGTTTATCAGTACTTTTCTAACATGGGGTCAAGAAGATAATTAACTGAAAGTGGATTAATAAGAGCAATCAACATGTGCTGAAATGGAAAAAACCCTCACAAAACCAAAGAGCCAAGAAATCAGGGCATGTCTTTAATTAGGCTGTAGAGCTACCATGAATTGTTGAAATACCCAGTTGAATGGTTGAGAAATTAAGGTGGAAATCATACTCATAGAGCCCCGTCATGGAAAAGTGGCACAGAAGACATGATGGACTTTGTCAGAAAGCTCCTGCATTTAATCTACAATTTCTACAAGTAAAATAAAAGCTTAAATAAAATCTGGATAAAAGTATGCTGATGTAAGTGCAGCCTTCAGTATTTCATGTCATACGCAAAGTAGAAACAAACTGATCAGGCACACACCAGAGCAAGGTACTAAGACAGGCACCCAAATGTGGTGTTGAATTTATCAGTAAAACAGGGATCTGAAATTTCTGGTGCATTTGTTTCAGAAACTAGGGATATTCTGGTACCAGCTTGAGTTCCTCAACAATGCTGCGACTTTCCCTTCCCAATCTAGAGCACTTTTTGCAGACCATGCTTACATCACCCAAACTGTGACTGGCACATTCCCAATTCAGCTGCAAGATACTATTTGCATCAGGGCCCTCTGGCATCACTGGAAATTTGACCTGTATAGAAATTGGTCTTCATTTTACTGTGTTTTTCTGTGCAACTCTAGGATCAGAAGTCAGTGTAGTTTCCTCTTCCTCAGTTCTTTGTCATAATATTCACATTGCACTGCTCAGTTGAGACTACCATTGGGAGAAATAATTGTGGCTTCCCTCACAGCTTTTGCAGATTGTGATCAAAGTATTTATCTTTAAGGCTGTTCCTGTGCGTGTAGGCAGAGGCTTTGGAATACCTCTTGAAATACCTAGTCATACTCAAAACTTAATGCCTCTGGATTGCTGTGGGTTTTTCATACAGAAATGCAAACATCTCCAGTAGGTTTTGCTAATTGATAAAAGCTGTTGATGCTGACCTAATCTGAATTGTAGATTTGAAAAATGAACCAACAAACACAGCAGTAGGATCATGTCATTCCATAGTCACAGGAGAACCAGTAGTAGTAGCCCCAGAATTTCTGCAGGTAAAAACAGACATTTCAGGATGTGAAGGGTTTTCTCTACTGTCAGCTGTCAGAGCATGGAAACGAGCCCAGTGTCAAACAGAAATGGTAGTTGCTGCAGTTTGAGGCTGGCTGACCAGTTCTACTGTAGGTTCTGGGATAATGGAGCTTTGCAAGTCTTGATGAGATACCTCTGTCAACAGATTGGGGATGAATGTAGGCCATTGCTTGCTGTCATGCTGTTTGAGAAATCTATTCTCTATAAGTCAGATATTATTTCAGGAACATCCAGCAATGTGCCCCCTTAAAACAGCCAACAAATCTGTTAACCAGGACAGGGCCAAGAAGCTGGCAGGCGATTTACAATTCAACAAGGACAGAAATTAGCTAAATAAGAGAAATAATTTTATAGTAATTCAGATACAAAGTGTTCCAACCAGCAATGAAAAACACAAGACCAGCAATTCACAAAAAACAAAACCCCAAAGTATCAGTGAAAACACCAAACTTCCAATAAACCAGAAATAAATAACAAGAAGAAAAATTCAGTACAGAATGAGCAGTCAACAAATTAAGTGATGTGTACACTGGAATTTTAAAAAGGAACATCTGTGTAGAGTTTACATATCCAATAAAATTAGCAGTAGGAATTACAGTGCCTTAAGGGCTGCAAGACCAAACAAACAAAAATTTGAAATGCAGCATTCAGAAAGTTAGTTGTTCATGCTGAGAGTGTTGCAGGACAGGGGTTTAGGTGCAGATAAAACTCAAGTAACATCAGTGATTGGGCTTTTCCAAAACCACCTCTGGTTTTACTCTTTATTTTAGCCTGCCTCTGCTGGCTGATGTGTGCCCTGCAAGAAGAGAAGTGGGAAAGAAATGAATCCTACCATCCATCTGTCCTCCTGATATCCACAGGGCAGTTCAGTGGTGCAGGTGAGGGATTTTGGCTGACTGAGGATTGTCAGATGTCAGTCTGTTAGAGAGAAAGGGTGAGGGATATGTCCAAAAAGGTCTGCATCTGCAGGACAAGGATCAAATTGACCATGGCCTTCAACAGGTTCTGGCAGATGGAGAGAAATTTCTCATCAGGATAGTGGGAGTTTGGGGAAAAAGACTTGGCAAGTCTCTGTGCAAAGCCCATTATCCCCATCTTTATAAGGATGAGGAGGGATGAGGCATGCCAGGCCCTGGTGGGACTCCAGTGTTTGAGAAACCTGGTGACTGCACAGCACATACGTGACCCAAGGATCTGGTGAGTTGTCCTGGTGATCCCCTACAGTTTGTCCTGTGTTAATCTGATTTATCAGGTTGAGTTTAGGGTGCATTAAAGTTTTGCCTCTCGGGAACACATCACAAGCACTTTGTTTAACTGGAAAGCACCTCTGCTTATTCCATCATCCCCAGTATATAGCAGCTGCAGTACAAGCTTTGATGCAAAACTGACAGACTGCAGAGGGGGGGAAAAACTGAGCTGTTACCTTGTAATGATCGCCCTCAGTTGTGCCCTGTCAGGGGCCTCCTGGCCAAAGTCACTGACTTCCTTCCAGTAGGAAACTGCATCAACTAGATCCTAGCTACTTGCAGTCCAGATGCTTTTTGCCCTGAAGTGACCAAGCAATGGTAAAAAACTGTTGGCTAATAACAGTGTAGCAAGGGCTTCATAGCATAAGGTCACTGTTGAGAATTCCATGCTTAGTTATGGTTTTTGGCCCCTGTACATTTGTACAATCATTTATGTTTTTTAGCTTTAAAGCTTGATCTGTCTAATCCAAAGTCATGCTAAACTCTGCAAAATTGTTACGTGGATGTGTGTTCTGCATCTGTGTTTGTCAACCTTTTTGTTAACAAAGCAATCACTAGGAAAGTCTTGCAAAGAGAAAACAGAAATGTGGTATACCTTGGCTGAACACTTGTTTCTTGATAATAGCAATACCTCATCTGTGGACCAGGTTCAGGATAGCTGTTGCATGGAGGTGACTGCATAAAACCTGCGGATATGACCCACAAGACAGGTTTCTCCCTCCACTTTCTCATCAGGAAGCAGCTCTGGTTTGATGCATTTGCTCTAAGCAGATTGTGGTGTCAGAAGCTGGTCGGTCAGATGCTGACGTGAACATCATCTGATTGGTACCTGCCATTCCTGCTTCTTTGAGGGCTACCCACTATGGAACTTCCATTGGTTGTGAATGGGAGGGCACTCTCAAGTGAGTTTTGGGGGGGTTAGAAGAAAAAGTCAGCATCTATTGGGTTCTTTCTGTATTTCTTGGTAATTTAGAGTTGTGAAACAGTGCATATCAGTGCTACCAAAGAGTAAACTTTCATGATTTTATTGTTTCATGTCTGTTCCTTTCATAAGGAATGACCATATGCTGTTGAGGGATAGAGTTGTTGAGGATGCACTGGTGATTCACTGTGTAATTCTATATCAACCAAAGTTCTGAAGAGTTTGGTCCACAAACAGATAATTCAGAAACTGAATTATTGAAGAGAAAACTTAGATTGGATGCTGAGATAGCAATTTCATTAAATAAAAGCTTAATTTGATACTGTTTCATGTTTGAATAAAGCTACCTATTCTTGATACAGTTCGTAAGTCATCCAGGTACTGAGGCTAAGGATTAAGGGATCTGTACACTACCACATTTTTTTTTGTCTGCTTGTACAAATTACCAGACAGAAGTTTCCAGTACTCAGACTATAATTTAATATATTTTCTTTCCATTCTTTCTTGATGGATTCACTGTGTTCTTTTTAGTTAGTTTTATCAGCTTCCTGACTGGACCTTATGAAATGTTACTTCAATATTATGAGCTATATTTCACAGGATGTTTGTGTTGGCAGATGCCTGCATACATTCAATTCAGTGTTCTTGTGAGCATTACACTGAGGCTTCTGTAAAAGGTTGTGTTATTTGAACACAGGAAACAGGATCCCTCATATGAAACTTGAGTCCACCAGTCTGTGAACTAGGAAGGACCACACGTGACGGCATGGTTGTACTTCTGATGTTTCCATTCCCTTAATTAGAGGCTACCCATACTTCTTTCATGAGAATGCCAAAGGCTTGCTTGACACTCATTTTTTCCACTTGGCTGCCCTGTGTATAGTCTTGGCAACATTAAACCCATATTTATGTAGAAATTTGTGCATTTAAAAGAATTCAGGTACCGTTACAGCCAAGTGAAGAGACTCACATAAAGCTTTTAAAATATATATGGAGGTAATTTCTGTTTCTTGCTCAGATCTGCCCTTTTTTTTTTGTATGTGCTCAGTGTCAGTGTGCCTCATTTCTGCAGTGCAAATTGGCAATTCAGCCGTATTTTTCTAAGTTTCTGAATTCCTACCCAAGTAACTTGGTTTGAGTTTTAAGGTGGTTTGGTCAGTTCTTCCTGCCCACATAGAATCAATGCTCTCCCTTCCTCTGTAACTGCTCTTTCTTCTGTGTATTGTAAAGCATACCAAACTAGTACATCATTTCCCGATTTTGATTTTCCTGTCTGGGTGAGACAGCCTACAAGAAGAATATTTCCAAGTTTTCAGAGTTTTAAAGAAAGCTATACTTGAATGTGTGATATGAGTTGTTTATGTAATTGCTGGAGCTGTTACTGTTTCTTTGAATTTACATAACCACTTAGAGAAAGACTGTTAAAGGTCCAGGTGCATTCCCAGCAACAGAAGTATTCTCACATGTCTTACTGTCCTGAAAAGTGAATGCTTGAATGGTGTTACAAGTTGACTTTTGTTTGGAGAAATGGAGGTATTGTTTGGTTTGTTTTATATCACGGGTACTGAAGTGCATTTGCTGCTTACAGTCAAAGCAGGCTTTCCTACCTTCTAGCTCTGCAAAGTAAATGTAGCATCCTCTTTTTGTGCATTATTATAAGCAATATTAGTAAAATTGGGGATGAAGTAACGTTATGATAATTGCAAACTGAAACTTTTTCTTACAGCTGTGGTAGTTCTACAGTAGGACAAGTAAAAGAAATGTATGTAGTAAGTAATTTTGAGTACAACAGTTTATTGTGCTCAACAGTAAGTTTATTATGACAAATGGCATTCTTTGTTTCTAGAGTAGTGTCCTGGTTTAAAGATAAACCGGCAGGAGAAACGAATCTAATTCACCAACAAATTATAAATCAGAACTATAATTTAATAAAAAAGGAAAAAGATCACAATCAGTACAAGGGTACAGAGGAAGCAGTCCCTTTAACCCACAAAAAAAAGGTGTGTGTCCCAGCAGCCTGGGGCACAAACAGAATAGTAATTGTCAACCCCTGTNCAGCCTGTAGCCTGAGGAGTCGGGTGTGCCTCAGGCAGCTACTGCAAATGATCCATTGTTCGCAGTTCATGAGGGGACCAGGTGGAACTCTTTTTCCCATGGGGCAGGCAGTCTCTTTCCTGGTTCCATGGTTGAAAAAAAAGAGAGAGGAGGTGATCCCTCTGAGGCACAGGGTTGGTAGATGAAAGAAAAATTCCAAGATTTTAAATCCATAACGTGTGGATATTTTAAAATATTTGATATATAACATGAGAGATGTAATGCACCAGTGCAATGTATTACCTCATTTGCAGCTGTGTTCTAACATACTACTTTTACAGCTTCTTGCTTGCAACATTTTACTTAATTTTCTTTTGCAGTATAAAGAAGTGTAAAAATTATTATGAAGTCCTTGGGGTGTCAAAGGATGCAGGTGAAGAGGACCTAAAGAAGGCTTATAGAAAACTTGCTTTGAAATTCCACCCAGACAAAAACCAAGCACCTGGAGCAACAGAGGCTTTTAAAAGTAAAATGGCATTTTTACTTAAAATTTCTTTTATTATTAAACTTAATCCAAATAAAAGAAATGTATTGGTCACTTGTCTTTTTATTGTCCATGTGTTTTGTAGCTGATGTTAAACTTACATTTTCATTCAAGAAAATATTTGACCTTTATTATGCTAGAAGAATAGATAAATAATGTGGACTTTTGCAGTAGAGTTCTCTTTCAGAGGATTGACTATAACGTTCAGGTACAGGGAGCAAATACTTGATCTGTGAAACCCAATTGCACTTTTTTACTGTTGTTGACTTAGCGCAGTCATTTGAATTTTACTACCTTGAATTTTTACTATACTTGAGCTTGAAAAAACCAAAGCAATCCTTGACAGCAAAATGCAGTATTTACTGAATCACCTGCCACACTAAGTTACCTTTTCTGTAGAATTCCTTGTATGTGTGTAGTTTTACTGCTTTTTCCACACAAAACACATGAGTTCAAACATGGCCTTATTAATAGTTGCCCTTGACCATTTTTTAGGTAAAACTTAGTCTGGCTTGACCTTATCTAAGGCTGCCAAACTTAGCCTAGCAGAAGGGACATTGTTGAGGAAAAGCTTTTTTAAAGAAAACCATACCTTCATCTCAGTTGAAGAAGAATGTGAATCTCTAAGAAATGATCATGCATAAATAAACAATCTGATTGTGGTACATTTTTTTTATTTTTTTCCTTGTGTGAGGTTTGCATGCAGACATTTGAAAAAGTCATTCGGATAAAACACTTAAATTGGGGAGGGAAAAAAAGAAAAAAAAAATCCTGAGCAAGACTTCTGATACAGACTTTAAGAGGTAATTATGATACTATATTAACAATTCCAGATGAAAAGTAGATACAGTGTAGCAGGAAAGTTGATTTTAATGATCAATTTAATACAGCTATGTGATGTATTTATCTTTTAAAAAAGTATTATTTTTATAAAATTATCTCAGACCCTAGGAATATAATAGTTCTTCCTTGTTAATAATTTTTGAAAATAATCTTTAAAATGTTAAAAATCAGTTTCTTTATATTTAATATTTTGTTTAACATTATCACTTTGTACAAGTCTGATTTCTTCAGCTTGATTTCTTAACTAGGTGAGTGAACAGAAAATTTTGTAGGGGAATCTTACTGACTACAAGTTATTTAATGAAAACTAGCATTTTCTTGCATTGAAATTATTGTGATCTTTTTGTACGGCTGAGTAAATTTATGGTTTAGTTTTCATTTAAAGGTGTTTGGTGAGTTTCTGACATCCATCTGAGAAAAGGAATTCATAATAATAGTTTTTATTTCCTAATAATGCTTTATTTTAAGGAAAGGTCACATTAGAAAACAATTGAGTTTCATGATACTTCATGGTACTGCTCTTCTGTTGTATTGAGCAGTCTCACTGAGGTTGAATTTTAGATTAAAAAGTTTGTGCAAATAGAATGACTTACTCTCTTAGAATCTCTTTTACCCACTTCATCAAAAATCTTTCCTTTGAAACTTTGAGCAATGCTTTTTTTTGACATTTTTTATGTCCTTTTTAAAAGAAAATCATATTGGAATTAAATCCGTTACGAATTAGGGTCAGATAATGAAAAACAAGTAATAAATAGGCATACTGTGACAGTATGGTGTCTTCACTTTATGTGCAGTCACCTGATTGGTCTACCTAGATTTTTAATTCCTGAGAAAATCTAAATTTTTACTAGCAATTTTATCCTTGTACTGATCAACAGAGCAGTATTTGGTGTCAGTGTATATTATAGTCTCAGTGCAAATTACCAGGCTTTATTTCTCCAGGTTTTCTCCTCCACTTAAAGGATTTATTAATTATTTTTTTCTAAGGGCATCTTAAAAGACACATAGCTGAAACTCATTAACTTTTTCTTAGATTGGATAATATTTAACATAGTAATTACAAGCCCTGGTCTTATTTGCTGGTGTTGAGGTTATAATGTTGCACCTTTCATGAACTTTTGATGACTGATGGCTTTTCAACTCTGAAAAACATAATCCCTGTGTCTTGGGTTGATTGGCTGCAAAAGAAACCTTTTGTTGGAGAGGCCTGGAGGAGAGAGAAGAAGGGAAGGCAGAAGGGGTTTAATGGAGATAAGGCTGAGTGAAGATGGTTCATGAAGTGGCAACAGAAAATTTCCTTCAGTCTGCAAGAGCTGCGTTTCTGTGCATGGCAAGAAAAAAAGCTTGTAGAGTCAGCAGAATATGTGGGTTTTCTCACTGATTTTTTTCCATGCCTACCTAACTCAGTTTTTTTCCTTTCTACTGTCAAAATTGAAGTTGTTCATTTGTGATAATGTAGCATGGGGACAAGCACCCAGGCCAGTCACTCCAGACACTGAGGTCATACTGACAGCCTTAGGAACACACGTGTTCCTGTTGTGGGCAGACGTTCTGTTCATGTTACATCAGGCAAAACTCTGTTATTAGAATAATACATAAAATATCTTCAGAAGCATAGAGAAAAATACACTACTCACACTCTTGTAGACAATGAAGTTGATGTATTCAAAGAAATGACCATTTATCCAATGAAGTCAGAGAAAACCTACCGAGTCTATGACTTTTTTTTAAGCTTGGCTGCTAGGGCAAACTGAACTTTGCAGTTACCCAGCTTCAGAGCTTTCGTTGAAATGCTTGATGCTTTTTTTGTAATTGCAGTGAGAGAGAAAATTTCCACAGGTGTAGGTGTTACTGCTTTCTGCCTCCTTCAACAGGATAAAAGGCCTTTGAATAGCGTTGGTGGGAAATTTTCTGGAAGCTATTCTGAGAAAAATAGAGATGCTTCTGGACTTTGTTCTACTATAGTTGTTTTGTAACATACAGTAAAGGACATGGTTTGCTGCCTGTTTTTGACTTTGAAGTTGCAATTTTCATGGTGGAATAACTTTTGTCATTTGTTTATGGGAGTTGTCTTTTATTCCTTGCTTCAGAAATCGGAAATGCATATGCTGTGCTGAGTAATCCAGAAAAACGAAAGCAGTATGACTTTACAGGCAGTGAAGAGCAAACATGCAATCACCCTAGCAACGGTAGATTCAACTTCCATAGAGGTTGTGAGGCAGATATTACTCCAGAGGATCTGTTCAACATGTTTTTTGGAGGGGCCTTTCCAACAGGTATTTATACATCAGTATAATTGTTGAGATGTACTGCCCAGAGTGGAATTAGAGTTTGTGACATAAAACAGTAGAATTATTCCAACCTGCCTACAACCCCAACTTTTCAATCTGTATCACAGTTTATTTTTCACCCAAGTGTTGCTAAATCCCAAAAATGCCAGTTCAGTTCTTTGGGATTACTATCTTAGAGCTTAAAATACTTACTCTAAACGACTTAGAAGTTTTACGATACTAAATGTTAATTTTTGTGTCAATGTGCAGTAATGTTAAATGCTTTATGTGGCTGCTTCTGTATTGACCTCTAAATAGTATTTTTTTCCATTTTTTAATGTGGATATTTCTTTCCTCAGGTAGTGTACATTCATTTTCTAATGGTCGTGCTGGCTACAGTCATCCTAATCAGCACCGTCAGAGTGGACATGAGAGGGAGGAAGAGAGGGGTGATGTATGTTTAAGTACCATTGGCTTTAAACTATGCATTGTGAAATTTGCTGGTAGTTGCTTTTCGTGATGTGAGCTCTCTACTGTAGAGGAGGATTTATACTTGATGATTAGGTATTTTAAGACTTCAGCAGGTGGTAATCTTACTGGTTGCCAAATAGCCCTGCAAATTTGAGAAGGTAATAGCCTGGTTTTGTAAATCTGTTGTTGTGTCACTACCTTACTGTTGCCTATATTAGCTTAAATATAGCATTAGTTCTGGCCACTAACCCTTGTCTGCATTTAAAAATTTGGGCTGAGGTAAGAATTGAACTTAAGGCTCAATATTCACCTACTTGAATTATCTATAGTCCTGTATAATTACATATCACTGTATAGATGAGACCAGATCATGGCATACAAGGTAACTGAATCTAGCTTTTTTGGTAGTCGCACTCTAAGAATATTGTGTATGCATTAGAAAGTTCAGATAATACCACAGCATTTGCAGTCACAGTTTTTCTAGCAGCCTTTGAGGCTTAAGGCATAAAGTAACACTTAGCATTAAATCTTGTCAGATTTACCTCCTTACTTGATGCTCATTTATGAAATATCTGCATGTGTTTTGTTCCTTAGGGAGGTTTCTCTATGGTCATCCAGCTGATGCCTATTATTGTGTTGATCTTTGTCTCCTTGCTGAGCCAGTTGATGGTATCTAACCCTCCTTACGCCTTATACCCAAGATCGTAAGTAGTGCTTAATTACATTACCTTAAAACAGAGGGGAAGACGATGTAACCATCCTCCTCCAGTTGGAAGCATTTTAATGAGCCTTCCATTAGTTGGTCCTTGATTTTCCACAGTGAGGCAAAGGAGCGAAGATGTAGACAGAAACAGAACAAAACTTAAAATGTAGGTACTAAGAACATGCTGAGAAGACAAGGGAGAAAAGAGGTCAGCAATACCTGGAGTTTAGGATGTCCAAATGCAAGGCAGCAGGTACATGCAACATGGCATGTTGCAAAGATGTTTGCATCTCCAACACATTTAATCAAATCCTGAAACCCGCTAAGGCTCATTATTCTTTAGGGGTCATCTGTGTTTGCAGCAACTTTCTCAACCTTAAGTATTAAACTAGATGAGGGCTGGGAAAATTGTCTATTCTTTACTTAATTTTAGATGATGATAAAGTAGTTTATCTTCATTTTCTTGTGAAGAATTCCACTAATGAGACTTAGCTGTTTTGTACAATAGGATATATAAGCCTTTTTCTCCTTGCAAAAAAATAAATAACTTGAATCAAGCATGCGACTAGCTAGTAGACTTAGCCACTCACCAAAACAGTTTTAAAGACCCTTAGTTCTTGCAGAGCTTTCAGCCCCACAACAGAAAGGTTTCTTTTGTCCTGTTTTTCAGAGTTCTTTATTTCTGTAGTGTGATGTTTTTCCCTTCTGCAGCTAAGCTGTTCTGACACTTAGAAACGCTTTTCTGCCAAAATGTTTGTATCCAGTCTTTTGTTTTTAATCGGCAGAATGCCAGCAGGAAAATGGATGGATCAGGACTGGTGGCAAACATTTTAGAATGGAGATGCCTGTACTAGATTGCTACAAAATAGTGACCTGTTTTTCTTTCTGTTGAGTTTGAATGTAATTTTCTATTACCAAAACTTACATTTGCCTAAAGAGGTATGAAACAAGTGGCTTAGTAAAGTGGAGGTTTTTTTGAGATCAAGTGTTAAAGCAGAAGAAGTTTAATGATTAGGTGAATACAGTAGTTTTATTCTCTAGCAGATTATGCAGCCATTCCTTTCATTACTTCTCTTGAAATGACACATTCAGTAACATGCTGGTATTATTCTATAATAGGAATATCTTTTTGAAGTCTTATTTGTGGTGTAAAAAAAAAAAAACAAACTAGTATTTAGTCTTTCTCTCCCCCACCCTCCTTTTTTGCAGAAGTACAGGGCAGACCATAAAAATGCAGACAGAAAACTTGGGTGTCATTTACTATGTCAACAAGGACTTTAGAAATGAATACAAAGGAGCGTCATTACAGAAAGTGGAAAAGAGTGTGGAAGAGGATTATGTGTCAAACATTCGTAATAACTGTTGGAAGGAGAGACAACAAAGTATGTTTGGTAATATGTGTAATTTCATAAAAGCATGAATTACTATAAAGATAAATTATCTCGGGCAAGAATTAAATGCTTGTATTATTAAAATACCTCAATGCAAAAGCAGGTGTAAGGTTCCCTACTGTTTCTCACTTTAAAAGTGTCCCCAGTGCCACTTAATTTCTGAGTTTTACTCAGTGGCCTAACAACCATCTGCAAATCATCAGCAATTTTAACCTCTGCTTTATTATCTGTGACCATTTCTTAGAAAATTAAAGACTACACTGAATTGATAATGACAAAGGTTTTGCCCTTAACTTACAGTGAATTCTAAGACTGCTAATGTCTTCCACATTGTTTCATCATGGTAACATCTCGTCTTCCTAGATGCTTTTAGATAGAGAGAAAGAGAGAGATAAACTGAAAGCTTACATAAGTTTTTTAGTTTACCATCTATTCCTCCAATCTAATATTATACAATAAGCTATTTTCTTTCGGAAGGCTAGAATTCAGTGTTAAAGCATAAGAATAATGCATAGCATCAGCCATCTCCAAGTCAGCATAAATTTTAACCTGTTATTCTATTAATTGTGACCATTTTGTGAGCCTCTCATGCTCTGTGAGAACAGTGCTGGTAAAATTACAGCAGTGTTGAAACCAGATGGTTTTAACTTTTCAGGTGGTAAACTTTAATAATAGCTTACTGGAAAAACAGTTCATTCATGAACTGTCAGTAAACTGACCAGAAGCAAACAGCAGAATGCTTTTCTCTGAGTAAAATCACATGTTCCTGCACAGCTTTACTCTCTGCAGTCCAGAGCTGCCAAGCCTTTCAGCTGAGATGGCTCCTCAATTTTTCCCAGCTGTAAAAAGTAGTTTACAGATACAAGAAGTTGTTGTTAACAAAATATTAAACAGAAGATTATAATACAGCACAATAAAAAGAGGATGTATTATTTGTACATTTTTTTATCAGAATGTAGATCTGGAAGGATAGTTTGCTTTTATTGACCAAGTCATTACACTTAAATTTACTGGTATGTTACACTGTGTCTTCTGTAATATATTCACTATCTAAATATCTTTGAAAAGGCTTAGTTGATAGGCAATTTCCACCTGGGGAGGAAAGAAGAAGAAAGATTACCTTTCTCATCTTTCAGCATTTACTGTTGACATGCTTACTTTTTTAAGCATGAACAGAGTCATGGACAATGCAAGGAGGCTCATGCTTCTGTATGTACATATTTACTGGGAAAAATGTGATGGCTACAGAGACATCTGATCCAAGTAAAAATAACAAAAATAGCCTGAAGGTGCTGACTCTCATGTTGTTTGCTACTTGTAATTCATCAGGTTGTGAAAACTACCCAAATTGATTTTGAGTAAGAGGCCCCTAATGGATTTTCTGTATTTATTTCTGTGGGTTTCTGGATTTAAAATACTTACTTTGTGTTGGATCTCCTTGACAGTACAAATCTATCCAGCACTGACTGACATTTAAGAATGTCTTGCTAATCCATTTTTAGTTGACAAAAAAGATTTTACAGAATTAAAATGCTTGGCAATGTCAAGCTGCTGAACACCAGTATAATACAGGGAATTCTTAATTATTAATACCTCTGAATCACTGAAAAAGTATCTGTTGAAGTAAAGGGCTTAATATTTAGAATGGATTTCTTTAGGTACGGACAAGATGCTAGAGCTGTCAATAATAAGCAAGATCACTGAGCGTGGCCTATATTTGTATTGTTTAATGAGGTCTGACAGAAGGAGTAGATTTTTTGTTGTTTGGTTCTTGCTGGGGTTTTTTATGGGGGTGGGGTTTTTTGGTTTGGATTTTTCATTTAATCAGATAGTGCTGTATGAACTATGAGGGGGCTGGAAGGCTGTTACAGCTTTACCTGCTCAAAAAGATGCAATGCTTATCAAGATCCAGGAAGGGGAAACTGTAGCAGTATTATTTAGGTGGTGTCTGAGAGAAGTTAAAATAGAAAGAAAAAGGATTAAACCTCAGGTGTTTTGTACAACTCTAAGTAGGAATATGTCATGTGCCAAGTATCCAGTTTTTAACCAGAAAAATATTTTCTCTTTTTTCCTTAAAGAAACAGACTTACTTTATGCAGCAAAAGTGTATCGAGATGACCGTCTCCGAAAGAAAGCAGAGTCCATGTCCATGGACAACTGCAAAGAACTAGAACGGCTGACCAGCCTCTATCGAGGAGGATGAGCTACAATTGTACCCTGCATCTTTACATATGCTGTTATCTCCCTTGTAAATTAAGAAGAGATTTAGTTTCACCATGAATGCTGGGAAAGAAGGGTGGATGTAAAACTCTACTGTGTAGCTGTTTCCAGAAACCTTATGCTGAAATATCATTTAATGGCTTCTTTACCTACTGTGAAATATAGGTAACTTTAATTGTCTAGATTTTACTTCAAAGCTTCTGTGAATTCTTTCAGCAGAGAGAATAGCTCAGAAAGGATGCTGTACTTGTAGAGACTTAGTCATAGTGGTTCTCTAACATATTTGCCATGTAAATATCTGTGGAAAGAACACTTTGTGTATATACAAGTTAAATGACTTTCTATTTAAAATCTCAGAAATTTAGTTCCATACTACATTTTGTCTCACTGATGGAATAAATAGTATGATTACATCACTCCTATTCAGATGTCAAGTGTGTGGAGTTGAAACAATAATTTTTAATATTTTATCTCTATGTAAAATCTTCTAGGTTTCCCAGCTTAGAGGAACTTGGTATTTTTAAATATAATGGCATATATTCCTAAATATCTGTTGGGGTATATTGATCTGGTGTAGAGTAGCAGTTTAGCTGTTGTAGTTTTTCTAAGCAATGCTGAGAAAACTTAAGAACTACACTAATCTCTTTTCAAAGTAAATATTTGCAAATGCTGTACAGACCATTACAAACATTGCTTTTAGTACTTGCAACAGTTTACAGCTGCTCTACCATTTGGTATTCCAAGTAGTAGTAAGTCCATACGTATGGTTAACATGCATCCATAGCTTCCTTAATTTTCACTGGAAAGGTAGAGGAAAACATGCAACAGTAAAATCTTAACACTTTAAAAAAAAAGGCAACCTATTTTTTTTTTCCTGGCAGGATTCCATTTTCTTACTGCATTTTTATTTCAAGCTAGGTCCCAACACTGATTCCTCAATGGGCACCACAAGTGGAACAGGGAAATTTTGCTAAGGACAAGCTATGTGCCTTTCAACCCTTTTGCAAGCTATGTAAATGCTTTGCTGCTTTGATGTTTGCTTCTATGGCCAGAGCTCTATCACTGGTCCTGAGGCAGAAGAGATAGGAAATGCATTTTTTGGGACCAGAATGCTGTTGGACTGACTTCTAGAAATGAGCAAACCTACACAGAAGATCATGTAACTCAGTGGCCTGTAAGTGGAAATTATATGTAGCCACACCTGCTGATGCAAAGAGGTGTTCTGAAGTGGCTAAGTACAATGTACTTAAAGTTTATCAGAGTGTGTTGAAAACATTTTTAGATTCAGTAGCTGATGTTTTTTACATTTTAACAGTGGTATGCAGGGGAATGTTTCTTGTATTTGAGAATGCCAGATAGCTCGTAATACGGGCAGTATTTTTTGTTTGAGAAAACTGCTATCTTTGAACAATGCTGCCAGTTTATTTAGAGCCAAATTTTCCTCCAAGATGGAAAGTTTAAATACTTTGACTGACTGCATTGCAATTCCTTCTGATCTAGAGCAGGATATGACTTTGCAGATACACTGAATGTTAGTGCTCTAAGTGATCCAGAAATCATTTTGCATGATCTAAACTGCTCCAGTGGAAATGTCTTCTATTGAATTGGTATAACATGAGACTAATGGCAGGCTTTTTAACTGAGCAGCTAAACCAGCATTCAAGGTGGTCATCAGCCTGAGGCACAAAGCAGAAGTAAAAGTTGCTGGAACAACAAAAAAAGGATTGCTGTACTGGATGTCCTCACTAAGATTATAGTAAAAGGGTGTGGAAGTAATGCAAAGGCATCCAAGTGTTTGAAATATGCAGTAAAAATTCATGGAGAAAATGTGATTCCCCAGATTTTGTAACTGTCCAGAATGTATTGTAATTATACTAATGAAAACAAACTATCAAAGTACATACTGGTACTCCTGTGTCTTCTTAATAGAAGAAAATGTTTCCAAAGGCTTTAACAAGTACTTAGGCCTTCCTGTTCACAAATGAGTCTGAGTGTGCAGGTGATATTTTAATTAATAGGAAAATAGATATATAACGCATTTGTCACATACCAGAACACGGAAGTCAGAGTGAAGAGATGGTTTTAGCAAAGCTGCCTGTAATAACCTATGCACTATGTCTGCCCTGCAGCCTCTTCTGCTGCAGGTGAGAAGCAGGAAAATGGATGGACACCGAGCTGTGTGAGGTTGGTTAGATTGCTATCGGTACCTCAGCAAACTGGAATAATGCAGCGGCCGTGTCCCATGGCAACACAGGCATCCCAGCCCTTTAAAAGCCCTGCATGTCATTTGACTATCTATTGCAGTTGCCATGTTCAAAGCAGGAAACTATATGTTTATACTGGTGGAAAAAAAGCTACTTGGTACTGAACAGATTAAATAGTTGCACACTTTCAAATATGCAGTAATGTGCAAAAGTATGCTATGATAGCATAAAAATTAAGCTGCTCTAAATGTGACCTGCAAACATTCTTTTAATAGTCCAAGTGGGTGTTTCTCTGTTCATGATTGTTACTTTTTTTTTCAAGTCTGAAGGTTTTTTTCTTTGGAAATGTCATATTCTCTGGTTGTGTTGGAATCTGCTGGAAAGTTCAGAATTAATTTTCTCATGATGGAAATTGAAGAAGGTGGAGTATTTGAATCTTTTTAGATAATCTTTCTTTGGAAAAAACAAAACTATTTTTGAACAACCAGGCTAAAAATCCCTCAACTTTTTTAGCTACCCATTCCTTACCCTTTATTTTTTAGTCATTATCTTTTATTTAATATAGAATTGAAGATAGCACGAGCATCAGTTCTTGATTTTTTTCCTTTAAAAGGGCAAGCAGGAAAGTCCTGCAAAAAGTGAAAAATCTTGGCATGACTCTTTGACACAGTGCAGTGAAAAAGGGAGATGATTTGCATCTGCTGAAATATAACATCAGTGCATGTTCTATTTATGGAGGAGCATCCTGAGTCACAAGCAAGTTTGGTGTTCACATTGTTTGAACATTTCCCTACAGGTTCCCTGTTAAGATACAACAAGTCTAAATTGGGATTTTTTGTTTTTTAAAACAGTCTTGATTTTTTAATAAGTTTCTAAGAAAAGGTAGAACATTACAGCACTAAAATACAACAGATGCGTTTAAATAGGCAGCAGAGACAACTTTAAATTATAAACATTGTGAATATAATTTTGCAATGAATGCTGTAAAAAGATTAAAATGGGAGGACAGGAAAATTTTTTTAAGGTTGCATGTTCCATAAATTTAATTAATCCCTTAAGAAATTGTTATTCTGTCTTGTTGTAGCTCTGTCGAAGAGAGCAGAGGAAAGTGCAATTGTAAAAGCAGACATTTTGTTTTTAAAGAAACAGGTAACATACAAATTTGTGAAGCTATAACTTCCATGTAATAAGTATAGAAAATAAATAGGCCATTTGTTGTGGTTTGGCCTCAACCATCCAATAAGCTCCACACAGCCCCCCACTCATACCCTCCATAGTGGGACACAGAGGAGAGCTGGAAACAAGGTAAAGCCTGTGGGTTGAGATTGGTTTAATAATTGAAATAAAATACCAACAGTAGATAGTAATGCATAATTCTCCAGGATAATTTTGAGACTTCTCAGTCTAGTAGGAATTAGGTTTGAGTATTGGAATACTTCCTATTTTTAGACATAAATACAGTGTTTAGTTATAATGTTATCTTTCATCCAGAATATACTTTTTCATTCAGTACTGGTTTGTTCCATTTATAGAAAAGCTACTGTTGGGAGAGGAGTCTAAATTCCCATTAATAGCAATACAGGAGCCATCTCACAAATGCTTTTGCATAGCTTTTATTCATTATATGACAGGGAGACAAAACTGATCACTGAGCATGATGCCTACAAATCAGAGAAAGCCTGTTGTGTTTTTAAACATTTTTAGTGTATTGTAGGGAATATTTTAATAAATGAGGGGACCAGGGTTGTCTTGGGTAGCATTATTTAAATACTACCGGAAGTTCGCACAAGGTAATTTTATGGGATTCTCTTTTAAGTATCTCTCTAGTATGGCCAAGTCCGTATTAAATTGCTGTGTCTGCATGGCTTGGATTAAGGAGGAGGTATGGATTCTCAGTATTCAAATAAATTTGTCCTTTTGAATGAGCTTTTTCTCTGTTACTTATAGAAAAGTGGCTTATCTCTGTTTCAAGCTTTTTAAAAACTTTACTGGACATATACATTGAGAAACATTAGCAATTCCCATATGAGCATCTCTTTTTTTTAAATTTATACTTCAGTACCGGCATCTGAACAAAACCTTCACATGCTGGCAGTGCCCTGGTCCCGAGTGCTGTGGGGCTTGGTGCCTGGGCCGATGGGGCTCACGGGGGGCTCATGGGGGGCTCGGTGGCCTCAGAGGCCTCTCCCTGCTATTCTGCGCTCCGCCTCTACCGTGTGTGTTACAGACACGGCATTGTTACACACTCAGCAGCTCTGGCTTTCTTTTAGATCTGCCGCGAGGGTCCTATAAAAAGCAGACACGCAGTTACCACTGCGGGCATCTACTCGATTAAGCTATTTCAATTCTAGGCATTAGCTGTTAAATTATTAATAGCCTCCGGGTCTGCGGCTTGATGGGCTAGACACAAAACCAGGGGAAATGAAGAGTAAACCCGGGAATGGCTCTACTGGGCAGAACGCGGCGCTTCCTCCTCTGTTCTCCTTTCGCTGCAACTCCGCGGTTTGTTTCCCTTGTGGTTTGTGTCGCTGCCGGGGCCGAACTCGGAGCGGGGCCGCTGCCGCTTCCGCTTCCGGGGCGGGGCGGGCGGCACCGCCCCTCATGTGACAGCGGCGGGGCCGGGCGGGCCCAGCCATGGCCGACGTGAGTGGGGCGGCCGTGGGCTGTGTGGGGCCGGGCTGTGGGGCGGTGAGGGCTGTAGGGCAGGGCTGTGGGGCCGTGGGGTGTGTGGGGCCTGGCGGTGGGGC
>VXBX01000545.1:113513-176336 GCA_013400415.1 Scytalopus superciliaris
ATCCACAGCCTCCCTGGACGGCCTGTTACAGTGTCTCACCACCCTCACAGTAAATAATTGCTCCCTAATATCTAGCCTGAATTTCCCCTACCTAGGTTTGTACCCATTACTCCTTGTCCTGTCACTGCAGTTCCTCACGAAGAGTCCTTCTCTGGCTTCCTAGCCCCTTTCAGATACTGGAAGGTTGCTGTGAGATTTCCACTCAGCCTTCTCTTCTCCAGGGCAAACAGTCCCCACTTCCTCCAGTCCTCTTATCAACCTCATAGCCTTCCTCTGGACTTACTCCAACAGTTTTCAAAATGGTGTCTCTTTATCACTTTTTTTTTTTTTTTCTTTTTTTCCCCCAGTGTTGAAGGTCTTCATGCTATTGTGGTCTCAGACAGAGATGGTGTGCCTGTTATCAAAGGTAACTTCAGCTTCTTGCTGTGCCCTGCAGCCGAAACGCTGATTGAACAGCAGAGGGTGGCGAGTTACAGCAAAATCTGCTCTGGTTATACCAAATACCTGGATATCCCAAATGGAAGAATTAAATGGGACTTTTATTTCAAGCTCAGTAATTGATTATGTACCTCTTTAAATGCACCTTTTTGTTTGTGTCCTCAGTAATAGTAGTCTGTGGAAGTTTTCCTTTGTGAAAGGGGTTGGAGTACTGTAGGATCCTTGTATCTTCAAGTCACTCACAGGCTGATTGACAATGAGTACTAGAGAGAGCTTGGCAGTATTTTATTGGCTGAGCTGGTCTGTGCTCAGAAACAAGTGCATCCAGGTATTACACACATTTTGTTTGCTTTTTGGTGCTGTAGTTTTTATATTCCACATTCCTTGTTTAAGATGCTTTTATGTTGTGCATACACTAGTTCAGGAATGCAAAGATTCAGGTACTGCAGATTTACATTTTGTAATCCCTGAAGTGTTTAAACACTCAGCAGAACTTGCACATTTTCACCAGTTCGCAATCAACTGTGAACTAGTAATCAATTCAAAGGCTGAAATGGGTGCAGACAGTGAGGGACATGGAACCCAAGGACATCAGCACAGGCTGATCCTAAGGGAGAAGACTTTCTTAGGTATGCTAGGAGGGATACTTGGTGTAATGAGTCTTCATCACATACAGACCATTAAAGGAGGTATTACTCGTGAGGATTATCTTGCACTCATTGTGGAAGCACCTCCAGTGTGTTACATGTTCTCCAACAGCAGATCTGCTTTTGGCAGAGCGCTGAGCTGGATAAGGGCTTGGGATGCAGTCAGATGCAATGTAAAGATAAGAACTTTCTTCTTTTGTTCTAGTTGCCAATGACAACGCTCCAGAACATGCACTGCGACCTGGCTTTCTGTCCACCTTTGCCCTTGCCACAGATCAGGGCAGTAAATTAGGACTTTCTAAAAATAAAAGTATCATTTGCTATTACAATACATACCAGGTGAGTAACCTCAGTGTTCTTTGTCCTCAGTGACCTGTTTCTACATTACATTGAACAAGAGAGAAAGGGTTGTTTAAATTCATGTAGACTTCCATTTGGCTGCTGTGGTTTATTTCTTGCACCGCTTAAATGGCTAAGCCAGACTTTCACACTATTTATTAAACTTCTCTTGTATTTCTCAGAACTGAGATTTACTGGTTGAAAATGGGAAAATTTCCCGTACAGGTAGCAGTCATGAATTTGCAGCAGGTACTGCTCATATGACCTTCAGAATCTGTTATGATGGTTTATGTTCTCTTTTATAAACAATGTTTGTTTATAATTACTGACACCTAAAGTTAATTAAGCACATGTAACCTACTTTGTAACTAATCTTGCTGCCAATATGACTCTGAGGTAAGAAAGGTTTGAAATACCATTCACATGTTTCACAAACAGATTGTTTGTGTCTTAAAATCCATCATCTGCTGCTTTCTGCTCCTTCTCAAATTCTAGTGGGCCCAAGAGCTTTCTATTATGACTGCAGTAAACTGACCAACAATTTAGCCTACAGTGTATTTGGATAATAAATGTGTGAATGAGTTACTTTACACAGATTAAGAGTTTGATACTCTTGATGCTGCTAGCTTATTGTTGTGCCCAAGATTCCAGTTCTCTATTAATGGAAGAAGAGATACTTTTGTATAGGGAACAGTATTTTAAAACAATAAACCTGCCTGCCCTCTTGCATTTGCATAAGAACTGGGTTTCTGGTGGACAACACAGTGTAGAATATGGAGGGGGAGGGAAATACCAGGCTTTTCACATGCAGCTCCCTATACTCTGATACTAAGTTCTGTTGGTGCTTTTAACCATGAATCTTAAGAAATAGATACACTGAAAGTCATCTCTGTGGCTCTAATTTCTGCTTGTCTTTTAAACTGAGAAGGCTGCTGTTCTCTCTCCTTGCAGGTGGTGCAGTTCAATCGCTTGCCTTTGGTAGTGAGTTTCATTGCTAGCAGCAATGCCAATACCGGTATGTCTTCATGTGTGCTTTAAATATTGCAGTATCATAAGGCTCAGGTATTTAAATAATTGAAAATAAATTACCTGAATTCACTTCAAGCTAAATTAGCTTTGGTCCTGCTATGAATTTTGTCAGCACACTGCGAAGGTGAGAAGGGAAAGGTGTGAGTAAGGTGACTTGCTGAAGTTATTCTTCTAGGAGTATGTTTCTCCTGTGATTAACCTTACCTGTGCAGCCTGAGAGAATTTGCTGCCCTGGCAATTACTGTGCTGTGCAAACTAGTTCTCTGGTCTCTTTCCATCAGTTCCATGTTAACATTTTGCAGTAAAGTACAGCTTTGTACAGTTCTGTGGGGTGGGGAAACTCTTCAGCCATGCTCATGATGGCATTGGCTAATGAATATGAGCAGAATGCACTGAATTTCAGCACAGCTGCTTGGGCCCTGGTAGCTGTGGGAAGCAGCAAGGCAATAGTGGGGGAGAGCTGTGCTGTGTAGGGTGTGCTCCTGTTAGTGCTGCAGGCCCCCTGCCTGGCAGTGCTGTCCACTATTCTCGTGGAGAGTGAGCAGCTCAAGTGAAACACTGCAGGCTTTGAAAGACACTGCCTGTGACTTAGGAGGGGTAGGGAGCTGTGGGCATTAGAGACAGGCTTCTCAGTGATGTTGTTTGATGGAATATTCTGTCTCTTCTCTATTTCCAGGGCTGATTGTAAGTTTAGAGAAGGAGCTCACACCCCTGTTTGAAGAACTGAGGCAGGTTGTTGAAGTTTCTTAACCTGATGGTATAGCCAGAGTGCAGCATTCCTCTGCAGCCAAGTGGACAGAAGGATTCATAATTGTCAGTCAAATAACACATCTCAGAAGAAATATCACAGCTCCTTAGTATACTAAGTAAGAGTAAATTGTACATAGTACTGAATCTGAAATGATCTACTAGTGTGTTGTAGGTGGATGTTACTTTAGGCCGTGCTTCTTGTATTGTGCAGTACTGGAGAGACCACCAAAATAGCTCCCATGGAGTTTAGCTGAGCCACATCGGCGTGACGCTGTTGGCTCAAATGAGCAACCCACAGATCCTTTGCTTTACAGGGAACCAGGCACACAGCAGGGTGTATCCTCAGGCCAGCCACCACTATATGTTGGAGAGCAGATCACTTGTGTAGTGTGATCAAAGGCATTGTTGAAAGTGTATGGCAAAAGAAGGTTTATTAGCAGTGATGTGTCAGTACAATCAATAAATATCCCAGCTTTCTTAGAATGTGGGTGATACTTTGGCAAGGGAGTGCTACTAATCTCGATGTTAGTTGCATCCTGCTTCCACTAAGAAGAAAGCTGTTTCTATGGAAATTGTTGCTTTAGGGGTTTTCCTGATGCCCAGCTAAAAGCACCCAAACCATGTCTTACTTCTTGTTTTTCTTTTCTTTTGTGTAATATGGCTGTGAAGATCTCATGTCTCAGTCTTTGTGTGGCGGTAACACTGGTGACACTCTCAGCTCATTTACCCTTTGGTTTTCTTAAGTAAATAAATATAAATAAAATACAGTATTTTTAAATGACAGAGCCTGGTCCACTCTTCTTTTGCACCATAAATACCCCACAGCACATCTGCTTTTCAGTGTTGAGAACAGGTCTCTTAATTGTAAATGTTCAAAATCCAGAAGTTTACAGGCTGAAAGCTAACCAGTGTGTCTCTTAGTTGGACAGTAAGGATACAGAGTCCTGTGCCAATGCAGAGATTCTGTTGCTGGCAGTCAGTCCTGTGCTCTTTGCCACCTGCTTGTTCCCTCCCCTCTTCCCCTTGTGGTAACTGCTGAGCACTGCAGGTCTACAGGAGAGCTCTGGATAAGTCTCTGCCTCAGGCTGGGAAAGGGAGTGCCACAGCCTCTTGTTTACACCTCACGGACCTTCAGCATCAGCCACAATAGGGGGCAACGGTGAAGCTGGAAATGAGCACTGGGAATTCGTGGCTCAAAAGCTTTCTGGGAGATTATTAGTCAACCCTTTTCCATTTAACTTGAGCTGGAATGGGACTTGAGTTTCTGGTCCTTACAGAAGCAGCTGGAAACTGAGCCCCAAGGTGTCTGTATATTTCTGGCAGAGTGCATTTTTGTCCCCTCAAAGGCTTCCTCGTGCTGATTGTCTGTGGTGGCTTCCAAGGCCAGCTGAGTATTGGTTCTTTTACTGGCATCAGTTTGTGACACCATATAGGACACATTTTGTAAAGCAGCTGTCCATGTGAGAAAGGGAAGGCCGCTTTTGTGCTTACATTCCAATCTCCATTTCCAAGCCATTCTCATGGAACACTGATGCTGCTGTAGAGTATCTCTTTCTTCCCCTTATGCTGCTTCTCTCACACAAACTCAGCAAAAGTTTTCAAGCTAAATGGGAGATGCCAGTTTGTTAAACCACTTCTTTAAGGGAAAAAGGACAACAAAGCTTTAATGATACAGTACAGGAATACAAATACCTGTGGTAGTTTTATAATTACATTTTATTCAGAAAACAGTCTGTATAAAAATATTTACAAGTATTTTGAATTTCTAAGTTGAAAAAAAATGCTATTCCTATATCCAAATCTAGATTTTTTTTCTTCCAGTATGTTTTTCCCTTCCTCTTCTGCAGTCTTCTCACAGTACAGGCAGTTACGTAACACTGACCTGCTGAGCAATGCTCGACACAGGCTGCGGTGTTTGCAAAGCAGGAGAGGTTTGTGTGCACTGTTTCAGCATAAATTTGACTGCTGGTGGGGAAACAGGCCACCTCCCTGATTTTCCTTACCCCTCCAGGAGACATGGGATTGATCAGAAGATCTTGCAGCTGGGTCAACCATGAGGTCAGGCCAAGCTGGTCTTGGGCCTCTCTAATATGCCAAGCTTAGATTCCAAAATCTAATATCTATTTTGAGACCGAAGCCCTGGACTTCCACTTTTTGCCTCTGTAGCAAGCCACAACACTGTTAAATGTGTATGAGTCTTGTACCATACAGATGTAAATTTATATCAGGTTCTGTAGAAGATGTATTCTTTTACATTTGTATTTTTAGTGTACATGGTACTCCTTGTTCAATATAAAAACAGCAATCCTTAATTCTAAATACCGTTCTGGACAAAACCTTGTTTGGAGTTCTCTGTGTGAGTAAAAAAACATACAAAATCTAGTGCATTTTCAAGGGAGACTGTAAGGAGCCCAACTCTTAATGCTACTACCAATGCTGGTGGCTGCTACCAGGAAAGCTTTCTGCAGTTACCCAGCCTTGGGGTTCGATAGCAGCTCTGTCCTATGCCCAGAAACAGCTTCCTGTTTCTTGTAACCCTGGTTTGTAAACAAGCATGCCTACATGATGCTGCTCACCGTTACCTACAAGTGCTATTGAAACAAGCCTTCACTTGTGGCCATCACTGTGGTAGAAATCTAAACCATATAAAAACATACCTGACCAGAATTAAGTGTTACTCATCTGTCACTTTGCAAAGGGCCTTGAAATATTCTCTGGATTACAACAGAGATACTATTACAAAAAATGTAATTACCTCTGTCATTTTTCTTTTGGTTTAAAGCCTAAACAGGTAATAAAAAAGAGGTATTTAATGTTTTCAGAAATTCCTCATTTTAAATAACAGGCTCAAGGGTACAGAATGTGATACTGATGGTTAGTTGCGATGGAGCTTGCAATAAATTATCAAGAGTGCTCTGAATAACTGCAGAAGTTTTCAAAAGTGATGACTTCTGTGATCAGTTACCAGGTATTTGAATTAAGTGCATTTACAGACATAGACCTTATCAAGCCAGCACTCTGTTTTTGCAGCATGACTCTGCAGCCCAGGAGCTCTCAGCTGTAGGATCCTCTGTGTGCAGAGCTGGATGAAGCGTCTGTGTGCAGGCACACACATGCCCACTGTGAGACATGCAAAACTGTACTCTGGTAAACACTGCCTTCCCCCTGGCAGAGAGGCGATTCCTGCCACCGGAGCAGAAGTACTGGCAGCAGGGCTAGGAACTGAGGGTGGTGTTGCGCTCCTCCAGCTGCTTCCGTATCTGTGTCTAGAACAGAAAGGCAATCCATTACTGCTTGGCATGCATGTGGATGTGGGTGAATATGACCAACCCAACTGCTGATAGTTCTTAGGAAGTATTGCTTTCAAGCTTTTACACTGTCTTCTCATTGCTTCCTTCATGACTCAACATGTGTAATCTGTGCTGATAATCCATATTGTTTACCAACCACATAATGACATCTTTAAAGATGGAAGTAATTTTTTTCTTCCTAACGAGCATGTGTGTTAACAGTGCATCCCAAAACCACAAAAGTGGGTTTGCAGGCATATACATTATGCCCTTGTACTTGGCACTTCCCCCTGTACTTGGCACTGGTGAGGCCACACCTTGAGTACTGTGTCCAGGTCTGGGCCCCTCAGTTCAGGGAGAAAGTCGAGGTGCTGGAGCGAGTCCAGAGAAGGGCAATGGGGCTAGTGAAGGGGCTGGAGGACAAGTCCTATAAGGAACAGCTGTGGGAGCTGGGGTTGTTTAGCCTGGAGAAAAGGAGGCTCAGGGGTGACCGTTTTGCTCTCTACAACCACCTGAAAGGAGCTTGTAGCCAGATGGGGGTTGGCCGTTCTCCCAGGCAACTGGTGACAGGACAAGAAGAAATGGCCTCAAGGTGCACCAGGCAAGGTTTAAGTTGGACATTAGGAGGAACTTCTTTACAGAAAGGTTGATTAGACATTGGAATGGGCTGCCCAGGGACATGGTGGAGTCACAGTCCCTGGAGGTGTTTAGGGAAAGACTGCCTTGGCACTTAGTGCAGTTGTCTAGTTGACAAGGTGGTGATCAGTCAAAGGTCGGACTCGGTGATCTCAGAGGTCTTTCCCAACTTAATTGATTCCGTGATTTTGTGAAAACTATGTATTCCAGTCTGGCTGGCCTGGAAGCCAGAACAAATACTCCCTTTCTTGCAGATGCTGAGAACTGTAAGCCCTTGGGTGCTACAATCCTGTAGGGCTTATGACAGCAGTACCAGGGGTGCTGCTGCCTGAGCCATCCTGCCATGTAACACTGCACAGACCCATACCAGTTTCCATCGCAGGATTCTAATCCACTCATCAGCTTCTATTCCAGTTTTTGCACACAGGTAGTATGTCCTTAGTGGGAACACTAAACTGTAAGTAAAGAAAACTTTTTTTAGATTGCTAGAAAAACTGGGAGTTCTTCCTAAAACTGAGCCCCCAACTGGCCTGCACCAACAGTTGGTTAGACAGAGCTGGGCAGAGAGCTGTGCTTCAGCTCAGTCGCCAGCAGGGAGGTTAACCAAGAATGGTTAATAGTCATTTGCAGCTCAGGCCAATGCTGTCCCTGGTCCATAAGGATACAAGACCCCATCTGGGCACCAAAGTGGTCACCATGTAACCTGTAGCAATATCTGAACCTAAGATCCATGGGTCTAGGTGATGGTTATACAGCCTTACGGAATTAGAAAAAGAAAAGCCCACTACACACAGGCCCACCTTTTGCCAGCAGCAATTTGGCAAAGTCATGCAGGACTGATAAAGGTTGGCTGACAGACCAGTGAGTTAGAGGATGAGCAGGGTTACAACCAACAAGGGACCTTTCAGAAGCACCCAGTGTTTACATTTCTAATTTTCCTTTCTATTTTGACCTTACCAGCAAGATAAAGAAAGTACTGTAGCTTACCAGAAACAATTGACTCTTTCCTGGGAATAGTCAAATTGCACAGCTGAGCATTCAGTTAAGTCAAGTGCCCGAATTGGTTCTGTGGCCTTGAAAATAAAATACTTTTAAAATGAGAACACATGAAAACAGAAGATAAGGCTATCTCAGTTCATCTTCAGCTCATCTAGACCTTTACTAGATTTTTTTGAACATAAATACAATGGCTGTAACACCATAAATCCAAACTAGCAAATGTAACATCAGTATTATCATATGAATTGATCTAAATATAAAAAAAACAGGACAGTTCAAATCAGGGCAAATGACAGAGGAGATCTCTACCTCAGAAATGTTTGAGCTAGACGCAGACTGCTGAAGGTAAGGCAGTAACGTAACTGACACAGCAGCAAATCTGGTATCACTTCCAGCTAAGGTTTACAGAGACAAAGGGATGGGTATATCAGACCTAACCAGCTGTTGAAGATTTAATTAATTTCTAAATGCCTTAAAAGGATGTAGCTACGTAAGGAAAAATGCAGAAGCAAAGCTAAAGTACTGTTTGCAACAGAAGTGATGAGTCTAGCTGCCTGAGCAGTGTGTGTGTGTGTGTGTATACATATATATGTGTGTGTATGTTTGTTTGGGCAAGACATAGACTATTTGTGTATAACTGCAACCCATCTCCCTTAAGAGTTTCACTCTTCCTAGGTGTGAGAGTTCTTCATTGATTTGTTCTATTCTCACACGGTTAAGATGCCTTCTTGCCCAATAAGTCACTAACAGAGTATTGCCCCTTGAAATGTTATCCTGCAAACAATTCAAATGGGCTTGAACGGAAATGAAAACTAACAGAAATACCTGCAAAAATGTAACTATTTATAAATTGTAATATTTGGTGATAGAATGCAGTTGTGTCTGCCATTATATAAAAATCTGTTGGGAGGCTTGAAACAGGTCTTGACAGTGGTACAGAGGTAAACCATTTGTCTGTGTTTATGAAGGAACCTGAACTGGAGGCATTGTAAGGGCAAAGAAATTCTAGAGGTGTTTCTTATCTTTACTCAGATTAAGATAGAAATGCAGCAGCAACTGTAAGGACACAATACCCTTCCCAGATGTTGCAGCTTAATCTTTGTCAGAAGGAATTTTTTAAGGAATGATTTTCTATGTATACTGTAAGACTGTTTGAAATAAAAGGATGAAATCAAAGAATGCAAAATATACTACTAGTATCTTTAGAACTATTGAAATAGCACGCTATCTGTTAGGTTGTGTGTCTAAGCTACCAATAAAAGCTGTGTTGTGCTGGTAGCTTAAAATGCACTTAGCAAAGCAACCCAACAATACATTCAAGGCCAGGCTGGATCGTGCTTTGAGTAACCTGGTCTAGTGGAAGGTGTTGCTGCCCATGGCAGGGAGTTGCATGAAAAAAAAGCACTGTAAACAACAGCCCTATCTAGTAGCTAAGACTGAGAGAGCAGAGTAAATGTTTTCCAGCTGTATAAGTCACTTTCTCTTTTGAAGTCATCAGCAAAACTCTGCCTTTGCTTGAAAGGTTTGACCCCTGTGACAGTAGGGGAAACTTTAGCTTGGGAAGCCACCATACATATGCAAGAAGCCAGAGATACAACAAGGACACAGCTGCCTGTGTAGAGTGGTGTTTGCTACTTACTGTCTGGTCTTTGAAATACTTAAGTTCATTCCTATGCAGTGTAAACCACCTTGTCTTCCAGTTCTGAAAGATCAAGAACAGATGGTAACTGTCTTGGGAGAATTTAGTCTAATGCTTCTTAGGAAAGAAAAACATTTTAAAGCTGTTGACTTGCTCTTCCTCTCTGCAGGAGAATGCAGGTGGAGCTATTTCAGCTCTGCGTTGTCTGTAGCTTCTCTGGGTGATCACAGGATGGAGGCAAGGAGTATGAGTTTTCCTTACCTTGACTATTTTGCCTTGTTTTATCAAATATCCTTCTTTTGTACCAAGCTGTGAAATAACAAGAACAGGGTCCAGGGTTAGAGACTGAGCTCTGCTTCTGTTTCCCAGATCCCCCTCTTTGACTACATCCAGAAGATGGATGAGCATCCTGCTCTTTGGGGAACTCCCCGTAGTCACTTGCCCTGTCCTCACTCCAATTCTCCCATCAGACAGCTGGATCCCCCACTAGGGTAAACACAGACCTGTGCTGGCTCTGAAGGCAACCCCCTAGACCGTGCCTCCCTCAGCAACCTGCTGGCCTGCATCTTCTGAACCAAACACTCAAAATAGCTACAGTTATTCAGTACAGTTAGATGGTTGCCTCAGTACATGTTGTAACCTGAAGCACGTGGGGTTTTAACTGACAATGAAATTATCCACAGAAATTGGTCCTCAAATGCAAACAGGGGAAAGTGCTGTTTTACTGAGGCATTCTCTTCTCTCAAGCAGCCAAGTGCTTAAGAGGAAAAACCTGTTACGGTCAATGCGCTTTTTGAAAAATTGATTTTTGAACTGTTTCTCTGGTACTGTGAGTGACACTTGGACCTTATGGCTTCTCAGATACTGAAATTCTGTGTATGGACCTGTGAGACTGCAGACCTCTGAAAATCAAATTCTTGGCAAGTTACTACTTGTTTTTGAAACAATATTGCCTTTTTACTAGTGATATGTAGAAGTCAAGCTTCTTTGGAGGTTAAAGTGTAACTCAGCAGTGAGAGGTTGGTTTTGAGACACATCAGATCATGTTCTTTTATCAACTTCATTAACCCATATTAGTGTAACTCTTCCTCTTTTTCTCAAAAAATATGGCATATAATCAAAATACCTTCCTCTCTGTTCTGAGCAAACTGTTTTGGAGAACATGGGACCGTACTTAGGAAGTCTGTGTTTGTTTTGCCTTGGTTGGCAAAGACGTCCTGTATTAGCAAACTCATAAAGGGACGAGTTACTGGTCTTACTCCATAGCTCACTCCAGCAATCATGCCAGAAGCACCCCTCCCACCAGAACACAACTTACTGATGGAGCAGTTGGGACAAGATCACTTTCTGTCCTTCCTGTCTGCATTGCAGTGTGAACTCGGACGGACTCATAAATGGAAGGTTCTTCCACCTGCCGTGGGTAGGGATGCTTCAATACAATTAAGGTTCCTGGATACAAAAAGAGCAGGAGTAACTCATCTGGCAAGACCATTTGAAAAAATATCAGTCAGCAGCTACCTGTTTGTTAATGTAATGGTTAACTTTACCTTTTCCTAAAATTACAAAGGTGACTGTGAAAACTGTAAATATATGGTCCCTTTTCAAAACCTTTAAACCTACTAATGCTTGCAGGGAATCACCTGACACATTAAATTCCCTTCCAGCACAGGAGGTTGGCTGGGTGGGTAGGCAGAATGCTAAACAGGATAGGAGGCCATAACAGTCATTGATGTTGCCAACAAGCCACTACTTGCTGTTTAAATCACTTAATCTGTCAGAGCTTTGAGTACAGACTTCCT
This sequence comes from Scytalopus superciliaris, assembly GCA_013400415.1. NCBI lineage: Eukaryota > Metazoa > Chordata > Aves > Passeriformes > Rhinocryptidae > Scytalopus > Scytalopus superciliaris. Next base: position 125,080 of record VXBX01000545.1, read on the forward strand.
ACCGATAAGCCCACATTTCCATCGCCTTTAACTTTTTTCACTATAACTCCTTCCAGTTAAACGTTTTGATTATACCCTGTTTTGGTACTCCAGATAAGGTCATGTTTATTGCACAATATTGAGAATGCAGCTTTTTTTTTTTTCCTTCCAGGTAGTGAGTGTATTACTGTATTCAAAATAGTGTACAACTTGCTTAAAATAATAACTTTTACATTGTCTAACTTCATTCTTTAAACATAATATCACAGCATACAAAGTGCTGTTCCATTTGCATTTCATGCTGATATTGCAGCTCTTAAAGAGGAAGGATGCTAGAATTGGTAAGAACTGAGACTTGAAACCTACAGATGAATGATTAATTTAAAAGTATTTTGTAACAGGAAAGGCTAAAAAGTGAAGTGGAGAAATTATACTTTAAGTAAACAACCAAAATCTGTTCACAGGCACAGGGAGTGTATGCAAATGTGATATATTCAATCTGCCATAAGTGAAAAGTCAAAATTAGTTTATTTCCCTCTGACCTTGCAGAAAAATAATGCTTAACATTTGAAACAAAATTGAGGACACCCCCATTACCATTCTACAGAAACTACTCTTAAGCTGTTGCATTGAATCAGAGTACCATCATCTGTATACCATGGATAAAAAGCCCCAGGCAGAACTGGAAGGACTAATTTAATATTTTGTACAGTATTTGTTTTCAAGCAAATTCTCTGCGGGGTTTTTTTCCCCTCCACAAAAGATACTTTTACAGAATCATCTGGTAACTACACACAAGAACTAATAAAAGCTGCACTGTAGCAAGATTCTTCTTGCATGTTTGTACATGGTATCTATTTCTAAGGAAGAATAGAATTAGTCCCATTGTTAGAAATGTTAGCTTTAAATTACTTTGGCTTGTCTGGATAATTACAAAGTTTTTACAGATTTTCAGAATCGTTTAGGTAAAAACTGATAAACAAAGTGCAAAGGTAAGAATAACATGTCGACCTTGTTACTTTGAATGAAGATCCATCTTGCCTGTTCAATAAACCATCTCACAGAACACAGTAGCCCCATGTTCCTTTTAGTTATCTGTAGTTCAGAAGGAAGTGTACACATTACATTGCAGAGAAATAGATGGTAGCAAATGAAGCTCTAGTATGGACAAGATTGGTGGGGCTTGAAGCACCAACCTGCAGCTGTCCCAGTACAAAAGAACCATTGCATTCCATGGACCAGTTTGCATGGCTTGCAGGCCTGTGTGTTAAAGTACCGATCAAACAGAGTCTGGGAGAGCTGTTCAGACACAAAACTAGCTCTGGTGTGATAAGCTTGTGATTTGTGTGACAAAGTGGAAAATAGTGGAAACCATCACATATTCTATCTCATGTATCTCATAAAATCCTGTTCAAAAAAAAGGAGATGAAAAATTCTGTCTTGCTTTACTCTCTCATTCCTGATCTCACAGTATTTCTACAGAAAAATCATTTGCAGGTATAACAGGGAATAAGAAAAACTGGTCCAACTACTTTCTACTAATTCCTGAGTTAAAGGTTTTTTGCTGCTTTTCACTGAAAGAAAGTGTGCCCTAAGAAATCAGACTCTGTTCATGACCCTTCTGCCAACCTGCTATGTGACCCTGTGTTGGGAGAGATATTCTGCCATGCTGAAGCTTGGCTTAGAGTTGACACTAATAATCTCCTTCCCCATTTCTGACAGAAACTGGTTATCATTCAGGAGAACTTTGACAACTGTATCTGAAGGAAGATTGCCTGAGTGCTAACACTCTCTTCTTCTCTACTGTTATCCATGGTAAGGTGGAAGGTTTCTTAACGTGACGTTCAAATTTTTTAAATTTTTTTTTATTCTATATTACATCCAACTTAGAGGCTTCATGGAGCCACCAGAATCTGATTAGGATGCCTTAAGGTGACAAGTAAGCCCATCATTCAGCAATGTTGATCCCGTCCACAGAGATCGCATAACACCAATGTCTTGCTTACTAATGTCTGTAACACGTGCAGTGAAGGAATGAGGAATGGGTAAGTACAAGTTTTATATGTCATCTGAAATCTTTACAGAGCTAGGCCTGTGGCTGCATATCCGATTTCACAAGAAAAATAGCTTACTGGCACAGAGGATACAAGTAGGAACTCTGTGTTTGAACCATTCTTGAAAGCAATATAAAAAGGGAGTGCTTTGAAAGATACTAGTGCCATATTGAGTGTACAACTGCATTTTTCCTGGGGGAAGAAATTTGGAAAGTAACTCTTGAATTTAATGTTTGCATTAAAAGAGCACTGGTGCATGTTCAGTGTGTGACATACTGCAGTTATGGCATATGCCAACTATCTGGTCTCATGCCTATACAATTAGTACTACTCTAAGTTATTTGCATACAGTTTCTCCAGAGGATACTGAAGGTTTGGCACTAAACTTGTACTTACACATCTTCAATTCTTACATTTGAAACTAAATCTAGAACTGGCATTGTTATGATAATATTCATCTGTTTCTCCAGGGATTCTAGTCTGGTGGTGTTCAACTCACTTGCAGAAATCAAGTTTAATCTTTTGAGCCTTAATTCAGACAGAACATTGACTATTAAAGAAGTCTGTGCTGGTTCTCTCTTCTCAAAAGCAAGACAAACCACTGTGATGGCTGATGACATCAGCAGGCTGATGCACTGTAGACAGAACAGGAGAGGTAGTTCAGACCACATTCCCTACAGGAAAGTGGAACATAACACTGCAGACTCCTTCCTCAGATGAAGAATAGTGAAGGAAAATGATTTCAAGTCTTTTTTCCACTTACTCATATATGGGATTTCAACTTCACAGATGAGTATTTATTTGCTCACCAAATGCCCTGCTTCGATTTTGCCCTTTTTGAGTACAGGCACATTTTGAAACGCTGCCTCTGAGAAATCAAAATGAGTTCATGTCCCTGGTTAGCAAAAACCCAGTAAGCTTACATGTGGTTTATCTTCAGAGTACTTGAAAGGTTTTTTTGAAGTGGAACTTTTTAGACACTTGAGGTTAATAAAAATGTGAATTTAAGAAGAGGAACACTTCAGCAGTAGACCTACTTGCTAACACATTTTACTTAGATCTGTGTGAAGCATGACTATAAATATGTTCGTGCAAACATATGGCTCTCCTTACCTGTTTCACTTCCAATTAAAGGCTGATTGGCAAAATGCATGACCAATTCCTTCAAGTCAGAAAATTCATTAAACCCAAATTTGTAAGAAGTTCCTGTCTGTTCAACATGGAAGTGTTTCACAGAATCTTTTCCCCTAAAATAAAAAAAAAAAAAAAAAAACGAAAAACTTGTCAAGGAATAAATGCCAAAAATGGGTTTGGCATGCACAATCCTTAAATAACAGCTTTCACTATGGGAAATCTGGCCCAGATCACAGGCTGATAATCACCATCCTAGCAGTAATACTACTGCAATTGTCATCCTCACTAATACTCAACACACCTTAGAATCAGATTTTAATTGCTGCTTTACAGATATGAGATGATGAAAGCCTAGAAAGGCCAAGCGACTTAACACTTGCATCAGTAAAAAGACTCACAAAAGAGATTTCAAGCCTTCTGCCTAAGCAGGATGATATCCCTTCACTTACTGGACTTTCGTCTTGATATTACTTGGAATGTGTCTTACTTTTCAGGTAGCATTCCAATCTCATTGAAAATGTCTTCTGTTTCTCTTTCAAAAATAAGCCATCTCCTTTTTACACCCAAACAGGGGTTTAATAACCTACTTTTAAACGCTTAAAGCTTTACAATTTGTCTGTTTTGTCTCTGTACCTGGATGAATGGTTCCTCTATGGTGGGCACTGTCAAACGTGGACCAGGGTCCTGTGTCTGTAGTGGAAGTAACAGCATTTGTTTATGAAACCTGATGGTATTAGAGAAGTGTGCAAGGCCTCACTTCCTGGATGGGCAATTATTTTGACTCAAAACACAGTGAAGCACTTACTGCAAGTATTTCTCCAGTGAAAAAGTTGCTTTTGTTAACGTTACTAGCACCCAGAACAGTTCACGTTCACCTTTGTCTGAGCAAAAACATATAGCAAATATATAAAAAATACGTTGAAGAAAGGGATTTATAGCATCTTTTTTGTTGTTTATTGCCACTTCTACCAGAGATTATGATTTCAATCACTAGGTACTTAAATATTTAACTCTGAACAGTACTAATAATATTGTAGAATATGCCTCTATTGGCCTCCAACATTTTTGAATTACAGTCAGCTGGGGCACAATGCCTGCAATAAACCAAGTGCAAATGCTCCTCACCAGCAAAGAGCTGCTGTGACTCTGCTGCAATGACAGGATTTTCCGTCTTTTTCTTTAATTTCGCAAGAAATACCATGTTGCAATGACAGCAACTTCTACTCTGCTTCCTACTTCCTTTTCAAATTGACTAATTTAGCTGGAGGAGAGGATTTCGGACAATATGTGATCTCTCTTCCTACAGCTGTCAATAAAATCCTAAAGGGATGTTCTAAACATTTTCTCCTTTAAGAAAATCCAAAACAATAATAATAATAATTGAAGTTCCTTGTGAGGCAGAGGCAGAAAATAAAGTAAAAGCCACAGAAGACATTTCAGAACAGACAGAAAATGACAGCTAGAATAGTTAAACTTATCCTTTCTATAAAAATGTATCAGAACAAAACTGAATGACTTATTCTAAAATTAAGCTTTAATATTACTAAAAAAATGGAAAGGAAAACATAAAATTAAACAAACAGTAGAAAATAATTAAAATATTTAAAATCCAAATCAGTATTAGAGGAGCAGTACCACCAAAAACTAATGTAACAGAATAAAAGACCAAACTCCAGATTGGGCTATTCTGTTCATATGGTAATGCAGCAAGTAACTCTTGTTACTACACGAAGAGCTGAACAAGAGATTGGAATGGGCCTGAAATATACTTTTCCAGGTCTTCTAAGGCTAGAATTTGTTAAAGCAGCAAATTTATTTTCATTAACTAACAGTTTTGTTTCCTATTAAAACAGCAAATATTTAGATTTCTTTTTATTACAGTAAGTTGTTTCATGAGTGCCCTTTAAAAAATAGTTTCAAGATAATTTTTTAAATCATCTGAGGTAGATTATCTCAAATAATGCTTAGCTACATTTTAAAGTCAAAAAATATTAACAAATACAATGATTCATTTAAAATTACTTTTTTTTTAAGGAAAGCTATTACTTACAAATGCCAGTGTTCTTTTTCCTAACACTTGCACTCAATTCAGTCATTGCTGCCCATAGTGGCAATAATTTCAACAGTGTGTGTATAGGCACACTTGCTCCTCGACCTTCTGTCAGAAATGGGTGAAACAACTCATGGTTGCCTTTTCTGGGGAACAGGGTATGTGCAAATTACACTTCCAAATTGTAACAGCTCCTGGTACTGCATATGCAGAAAGCCACAATCTGAAGGGCATATGCCATGTTCCTCTCAGGGCTGTAAATAACCATCATCATTACATTGTTCAAAGTGACTTTAGCTTAAAAAGCTACTGTGATTCAGCTGAGCTGTGGCCATTAATTGTTCAGAGGCTCAGTCTGAGGCAGAAATGAGCTAGAATGCACTAGCTTAAAACTTCATACTAGAGGTTGCTCATATCATACAGTTGCCAAAGGCCAAGAACATACTCAGGGTTGGTTATCTCCTCTCAGCTGCCATGCAGGGTCTACTTCATGTGTCTGATGCACACATTAGCAAGGTGTTGCCTTGCTAAAATACTGTGGCTTCTCACCTTCTTGGGAGATTTTTTAACTGTGATTCATAACAAAGCACCCAGGCCAGGACACCTGTGCTCCGTATTGGTTGTGTCCTGAACTCATATAAATTGCTGCAGTTCACTTCAAGGGCCTGACATCTGTCACTTGCAAAATACTGTCTAAATCAGTCATGCGTTACTGGCTGAGACTGAAGCATAGCCCACAACAGAGGAGTAAAACCACCCAGTCAAACACTGTGTCATCCTTCAGAGATGATGGTTCCTACTCGGTGATCCAGAAACTAGTGAAGCTAGCACTTATTAAACCGCATGTTTCCTACTATTCTCATCATAAAACTTTTCTTAAGGTCTTGTAACTGCCATACCGGTTTTTATCATGCAAACTGAAAATCTACAGCCATACCATAGCATGATGTTTTCTACCAATAAGATTAATTCATAATTTGAAAAAATGAGAGCAACTGTCAAATCCAATCCAATTTTTTTTCCCTCTAACAAAATGTCATTCAACAGGATTACACCATTAGGAATATACTTCAAAATAGCCAACCCCTAGGAAAAAACCTGTAGGTCATCTTAGTGCATGAGACATGCAAACAAAGGTGTCCCCCTTTGTACGTGCAGCACTAGATTAATTCACTATGTCCATACCCTACCTTACAGAGAGGGAGTACAAATCTTCCCTTTCATTACTCTTCCTCAAAAGATAGCTTCCATCCTGCCCGTTGGAAAGCAGCAGCGCTTCTGCTGCGTGTCGGGTAAGATTATCATGGTACCATCTGAGAAGACACAAGGGGTTAAAGCATCATTCACTCAGCCCTTAACTGGCAGCTGCTGCTGCTGCTGTTTGTAGCAGGGCTAAAGAAAGAGGAAGGACTGCAACAACACTGCTACAATTCTGAGTTACCATCCTACTCGCAGGTTACACAGCTCTGTGCCCCCTTCAGCAGCCTTCTTTCGACATGCTTAGAAAACTCTTTTGTTAGTGCAAAGTTATGTACAAACAGTTGAGAGTTTGAATCTAGAAAACCCTGCAAATCCCACATGTATGAGCAACGAATTACCCAGGTCTTTGCTGAAAAGGTGAAAGCAATTTTGGGAGGTATACAGAATCCTTTGTCTATTTTCAGAATCTGTACTTCCTGACATATGTATGGGTTTTGTAACACTTCCTCTTCTGGGGCAAACAAGCAGCACTTAAACTCCTCACAAACTCTGTATTTCCCACAATAAATCTGCACTACTAAGATGTGCAATTAAATATGCTTGCCTAAGCTTAGAGGATGAAAATTAACTGACAAAATTTCAGTGAAAATTAAGAAGTCTCGTCATTGTTGCTGCTTGGCCACAAGGGGTCTGAGAAATGGAAGGAAAACATCTAAACACCTGCTTCCATTCAACTTCAGTGAAAATTAACTTCATTTTAACGTTCCACAATAGAAACATGATTTCTTTCAATAGACAAGGATCTCATTAGAAATGAACCTGAGACTGAACACAAAAAAGCACTGCAGCTGTAAAAGGTTGGAGTTCCAGTCATGTGTGACATGCCTGTGCAGACACTAACAATAGCTATGTACACACACTAGAGGGTCTGGTGCAGAAGCAGGGAGGGATACTACATCCAAGGCACAGTTCTGCAGGGAGCAGGCTTCGCCTGTCTGTATGAGCAGTGCCAGTCTCCTTTCCCTTCCTTTTAATTGCATGTGCCTGTAGCACTGGGGTCAAAGGCTATTACTGTGTCAGCCAGGGAAATAGAGTTTCACTGCAAGCAGCAGTGTCATCACAGCACTTTCCAGAGTTTGTGTTGCGGCAGTCTTTAAACTGAACCCACTGTAATTGTATACTCTTTCTCCTTAGCTGTTCATCCCAAGTTGCCACTAAACTTGTCATCTCACACTGAGCTTTAACTCTGAATTTGGACAGCTGCCTAGCTGAAAGGCCAGCCGGCTGACAAAGTGCTTTATGAGATACTCCAGACTGTTAACCCAGCAGAAGACAAGATCCACATGAAACTCAATACAGACAGGGTATTGCTGTTCTGGCTCTAGATCATGGTCTGTGGGCCATCTACATGTGATCTACATGATCAAAGTGTCATCCTCTGAAACACCTGTTAGCCAAAATCCACTTTGGGATTAACTGCCCAAGTAACAGTCAAAAGTCATATCTGTCCTGATGTGAAGAGGATCATATCAGCATGCATGCTTGGCTGCACCCACAGCTGGGAAGATCACCCTGTGTTTTGGGGGGGATCTCATAACACTACTACTCTCACTTCTGTGCAAAGGAAGTGTTGAGAAAACCTGTAAGTGGTCATTTGCATGAAGGAGGTGAAATTAGTTTGAGGTTGCTCCTAAGTGCACTGTTGCCTTATTTCCAAAAATGCTTTTTACTAAGACTTTAAAAGAGAAGTCACTTGAGTTTAAAAAATACATGTTTAAATCCACTCTGTCTTTAAACCTAAAAGGCCAGTGACTAATGAAATTTAACCACTGTGCAAAACAAACAAGCAAAAAACTAACCAAAAGCCAATAACAAAACCCCACTCACTTAACTGGGAAAATAATGTTGTTGGAAAGTGCAGTCTTGCTGAGAAGGTTGCACCAGTTGTCTTACCTAAATATGCTGTCTCAGACAAAAATCCCTCAAATATTACTGTGTTCCTCTCGCTCAGCTTAAAAAGTAGAAGTGGATGGGAGGCAGTACTGGAGATCTTGGTGTTAAAGGGACTGTTATACATACTTTTGGGGTTTTTTTTCCTTCCTGACTGTCACAGATGGTCCACTTGGGTTACTTGGACATTCCACTGTGAAAACAGTCACGCAAAACCTATCACAATTGCACAAACATAGGTAAAATTTTAAAATGCTGTGGAAAATTCAGAATTTGAACCACAGACCACCAGAAAGGTAAACAAGACCACACCAGTGCAATCAGTCTGCTCTCCCAATTAAGCCTGACTGATGATGCAAACAGAAACAAACAGGACTATAAATAAACCCAAACAGTTTAGTGGTTAGACACTACCAGGTATACTTCAGGTAAATTTAAGTATTGTCAGAGGAGGAATCCTTCTATTTATCTATTTCAAAGTCTTTTAAGCAGATTTTTGAAATTTGCAGGCAAATCAAGATGGGAGACATGGATCACTTGGCAAAACACTGCAAAAGGCAGTCACCTTTAGCTTAAGTATTGGTTGCCTTCTGAGTGGTACTTGGGGCAGGAAACTCTTGATAGAAAACGTAATACTGTATCTCCCTCCTTGCCTTCTTAAAATGAGATGTTAAGAAAATCAAAACACTTCACAAACACCCATCTGTTTGAAGCTCGTCATAAGTCTTTGACTTTTGAACCACAGTGCACATCCTTCATATTGGGCTGCTTTTGAAACTCCTTCCAAAAGCCATCTTTACAGAGTCTTGTATTAACTGCAAAATAAATCCAGAAATATGCTCTGTACTTGGACACTCATCAGACTGAAAAACATCAGTAGTGTAAAGATTGTCTGGGGTTCCTGATTCAGAAGATAGATGAAAGTCCTTTACTGCCTTAAAGCCACTTCTGCTGGCTACCCTTGGCTGTGCATACCCTCCTTTCTGATATGTATACATACTTCTGAGAGGTTTTTCTTTTCTAATAATTTCATTTTTCCTATTAAAATATCCACATCCTCACCTTTTTAGGGTTCCTTCTCCACCATCTGACTAGCAATCTCAGAGTTCATAACTGCTATCATTTATCCATTCTTGCTGCTTTAACTTTGTCCTAAATGACATTAAATCTCTTCAACCCATACATGTAAGCATATTTGTGTTGTCAGTGTGTGTTGCTGAATGATCATACTATTCTTCCTGCTCTTCAAAATGGAAGGTCTGCTGGGCCAATGAAAGCATGTCTTAGGATGGGCATGCACATCTAGGGAGACTGCCTTTGTTAATCTTTGAAAAAGAAAGCATTTTCAAAAATTAGCCTATTCTTTAGTTCAGATGGCATTGGTGACAGTGTAGGAAGGACTTTACCAACATGACTGTTAAGAAAACTAGAAAGAAATGAGACACCCAGTGCCCCAGAGAGCCATAACTCATTAGAGCACACAGCCTTGCCCTAAAGATCTGCCCAGTCACCAGGATCATTCCCTTGTGGAATAAGCCAGTGGCTGCACTGGTACAAGCCATGTCTGCTGGCAGCCATACCACTGCAGCTATGCTGGTCCTCACAACTACAGAATAGGATGCATTCATGTTAAAATCTCTTCTTGCATCAAGATCTCTGTGACTAGAGCTACCTACACTGTGGTGATGATCACAAATACTTTACAGCAGTGTTTGAGCTGGGAAATTCCCTCTTCAGGTTAGAACATCATCTTCAAAATATTCATTTGTTCTTTAACCCAAGTTGTTTCATTGAAAAATGTTAATGAAACGTTATTTCTATGTTCCCTACAGATCAGAGAGCCCTTGGGTATAGCATCTGTCATTTCTGGTAATGCTGTTTCAAAGAAACCATATGGATACCTTGCAAAACATTTGTGCCTATGTAAATAGGGGCTAGTGAATAAACTTGTAGCTGGCATCAGGTCAGGTCAGGTGGACTAACTTTTTAAAAATAACAGAACACACAAGGAGTACAAACGCTCATCCATGCAAGAATGAATGTTGAACGACTTGGATAATTCTCTTCTCAGCCATTTCTATGTGCAAACTGTGTAACAACCAGTACAAACGCTCACTTTTCTTCCTCATAAAAATGAAAGATAGTAGTACCAGAAGAGAGCACAGCTAGAATTTCTGACTGACATTTGGTCTTAGTGACTGGAGTGATAACTCTGAGGTATGCCCAGCTATCAAATACATGCAGCAGGCAGAGGTCAAATTTAGTTTTTGTGTCCTTATCAGATTATATTCTCAGACTGTTACAGCCTGGATAGAGTTAGAAAGTGTGTGCATGTTCAGCTTGCTTTTGTAAAAAGTCCTTCTCTGAAGCAAGAAGGAGATTCTTGGTATTCAGCTGGGTGAACTCTCTGCTCCCTTCCCAGAAGCTCCTTCCCCCACTGCAGAAGGTGCAATACTGCTGATGCTCCATGGTTGATGACCATTCCCGTGGAAAGCACCTTGGCTGCCTGAGCTACAGGAGCTCAGCAGAAACACAGCAAATCTAATTCATTTCTCATCCACTTCTGAATGGTAACAACAATCTACATCAGTGGGAAGATGATCCAGATGTGCTTGCCATAGAACTTCATTCCAATATTATTCATAGCAGTTATTTACCCTGAGTTGATAGGTTGGGGTTTTTTGTTGTTTATTTGGGGAGGTTTTTTGTGGTTGTAGATGCTAGCAAGTTTTGATTTTTTTAATTAAAAAATGTCTTCTTCCACAAGGAGTTGAATTTGCTTACACTTTAAAGCTATATACTAGGCTCAAAGATGTATTCCCATTCTTAGGTTAAAGCAGTGGCACACGGTACTGCTTGATGGAGTGTGCAGCAGAGCACTGACTTACCTCCTCTGGCTGGATTCAGTGCTCTTCACACGCCTGTAGTCCAAAAATTACTCTACAAAACTGACTCAGTAGTTCTCTATTTTTGGTATTCTGTATTTCAGCAACTTCTAGATCTTAACTGTCAAGTTTAGATGTTTTGTGTTTTTTAAAACTTTTTTCCTGATATGAAATCCTAGAGGCATTGTTCATTATCTGGAAGTTGCAAAAGGGTACCTCATGTCACTAAAAGTGAAGTTCTGGTAATGTATTTAACAGTGAATGAGTTGACAGAGCTCTAGAGAACCTACAAATGGGCAAGAATACTAAGAGAGAAGTAATAGGTTGCAGGCAGCCTAAATTGGTATTTATTAGACATCCTTTCAACATGTCACGCTGAAACACTTAATCACACACCTATGTAAAGCACTTTGTTGGAATAAAGGATGCCATTACATGGGAAAAAATAATTTTAAAATAGAAATAAGAGGAAATAACATCAGTGTATCCAGCCTTAAAGTTCCTGTCTTCTAACTGTAGACTTTCACTACTTCAGTTTCTGCTTTTCACTTCCATTTTCTCTCCCTCTTCTTTCAACTGCCTTCATTCTGGTTTTCACCCAGCCTTTTGCTCACTTTCCAGCTGTTTTAATTTTTCCTTTGTTAAACTTGGAAACATAGATGAAGAAAAAACCTCTTATGAACATTTACTCTGTCCTAGTCATACTCAGCCCTCAATTCCCCAGTTATATTATCATCCTATCTAGGCCTGTGGCCTAATTTCTCTTCCGTTACTAAAACTACTAAGCATGAACTGTATTGTTCAGTCTTTAAAATACCATCTGTCATGGTTATTGTCAAACATGGAGTAGCATAAAAGCTGTGCTGCAAGGGGTGACAAAGAGGAAAGAGGCTGCAAGAGGAAAAAGGCTACAAAAACTTATTTCCTCTTGTCCCTGTTCCTTTCACCTCCAACAGTGTCGCCCAAACTAAGCTGTACTGGGACGGAAACTGCACTACCAGACCAGCCTCTAATTACTCGGGTGACGAGATATTCCACATTCTCATCTCTTGCGCAAATAATGTGAACTGCAATGTGGAATTCCCCAAACTCACACAAGACGTGACCAGTTACAGGAGTTTCACACTTCAGTATGCAGGCTGTCCTTTAACAGCAACAAATGCAAATGAAAAAAGGGCTGACTCCAGGAATAACCAAAGAGACCTTCAAAGAAGAATTCCAATGTCAGTTTCCTTTTCCTTTAAGCCAAGATGTTTATGTCTCTTTTGACAAATTTCATTGTTCCCTTTTAAACATTTTGGTAAATTTTGGGACAAAGTTAATGAATGAGACAAGTTTTTAACAACATGTTCTGATTTTGATCTCCCTTTGCATTAAGTCCACTTATATGCACATCTTCACAATGAAGCTGACTGTAAGCTGAATTTTCATACATTGCTGACAACTTTCCATCTTGATGAGCAGCTAACCTGGTAAACTATGAACATATCCCAGTACTCAGCCTCCTTTCTTGTAAAAAGAAAAGGAAAAATCCTTCCCATTTCACACTTCTTCAAACCTTATCCAACTTCTATGATTTTTGCACCATAAAGCAGAAGCTCTAAAATAACCTTCTTCAAATTTCCCCTCGAAGGTACCAGAACTCCTCACCAGAACTGGGTTGTGTAAGATACTACGTTGGGTGTCAGGGACATTTAGCACTGTGGTAGTATCACTGTGGTTTTGATAACTGAGAACTTAATTTTATAGCCTGAGGAGTGTCACACCTACTTCTCACAGCTGAAAAAGTATTTGCATTAAGAGACCTTTCAGACTGTGCTATAAGAATGCTTGCTGTGTGAGGACTTCTTTTTCCTCTTTAGAAAAAAAAGAAGGGGAAAAGAAACAAACAAACAAAAAAAAAAGAAGTTGCTTTAGTACTGGCTGAAAAGAAAGGGCCTTGTTTAATAATTTGAAGGGACTCTTTGCCTGGCATTGCACCTTTAGTACATTTAACTCAACACAGTTTCCTGAAGGAGATGCTTAGTATTCTGTGGTAGGGTGAAAAGTTCAGGTTTTCCATTGAAGTGGAAAAAAAATAAAGAAGCTACAGCTTTAAAATGCCTACTTGTGTCACTCTCATTTGTGCTCTTTCCTTCTTATGGGTACCACATTAGGTACCACATCAAGCTGCAGTCCTACAAGATCATCTGTGAGGATGAACTCCTTGCCAATGAGTGAGGCTGTTAATAGGCACATGTCACTGGCATAAATCAGCTCAGATCATATAGTGTAAGTTAATAAAAGTCTGTTAATTGGGAATCATGCCTTCCACAGCATCTGCAAGTAATTATTTCTCCTTCTTCCCTAAAGATATTATTTTAGGATGAGCATAATCTTACAGATGCAACAAAAAAAGTGTATAATGGCCACTCTGAATACCACTGCAAAGTTATTTAATTTCATACATCTAAGATGCTTCAGGCATTTCTTTTAAAGACTCTTCTAAATATGGGAAAATACCAGCAATGTGGAAATAGTTATTGCAAATAATTTTGTTGCACTGCAGTTTCTTCACTAAGTGAATTAATCACAAAAATAAGCAATGAGTTGGTCCTAAGCCATAGGTACTCAGGAAGCAAAACACCTTTACTCTTTCCATCTGTTCTTTTTGAATGCAGAGGTGACACCAGAGCCTTTTTGTTTTGTCAGAATCATCCCTGGCCTTTCTTTTTTACTCTGTCTCCCCTCTGCTTTGCCGCCACTGATCGTACCGTCCGTGCACCCATCCTGTGCTGCTCCTCCAGCCATGTTTCCTCTTACCCACCGCAACGCTGCCGTGACAAACTCACCCAAGCCTTTCTCCTGTGAAAAACAAAACTAACTGGCAGGCAGAACGGATGAGTCACACCGGCCGGGGAACAAGGTCTGTAGCAACCTCCAGCCTTCCTTTTTGCTCCTGGGGTGTTGCTTTTCAGTGAGTGTGAAGTTTTCCTACCGACTGTGACTCCAGGCGCCTTCGGGAACCCTGCTGGCTCCTGGGGCCGGGCGAGGAGCAGCGGGCACGGTGGCGGAGACAGTAGCCCTGTGAGCTACAGGGGGGCAGCCAAAGGGAGGGCAGCAGCTCTGAGGGCAAGCTCTGGGTTTGGTGCCCCCTTGAAATATGTGAAGGCGGCACGGCACCATCTGGGCTCTTCCAAGTGGAGCAGGTTTCAACGCCGCAGAGATTCTCTACGGAAAACTGCCGCTAACTCTCCACTAGCTTGGAAACGCCTGTTTGCAGTCTAGTTTTTCTAACTATTCTTTATTTCACACACTCACCTGTGGCCTTCCAGCCTTTCACACCTGCCGCAGGGACGAGGCGCTGCTCTTCTCCCGGGGGCTGCGCGCTATGCCCGGAGCCCTTTGGTGGGCTCCTTGAGACAGACCCCGGCTTATCTCACCCCTCACTTCATTACCAAAACCCCCAGCCGCAAGAACCAGCAGCTCCCTCCCCGTCACCTCCCCATCGGCTGGCGCGGCACCACCAAAATCCGGCGGCAAGAACCAGCAGCCTCCACCCGCCCAGCTCCCCTCGGGTGTGACTCCACACCACCCCAGGGCGGTCATTTACCGCGACCTTCGTGCACGGCCCCCCTCCTCACCCCGAGCGCCGCTTACCCGAGCGCCGCCAGCTCCTGGTCCAGCTCCCGGCGCTGGGCCATCGTCCCGCCGCGGCGCGATGCCTGCCCGCGGCCGCCCCGCGGGGCCCTGGGGAAGTGCTTGGGAGGCACCTCCCCGGGCGGGTCCCGTCCCGTCCCATCCCAACCCATCCCTCCCGTCCCGCCTCGCCCCCGCGGGGAGCCCCGGCCCCGAGGAAGCGACCCCGACCGAGGCTTTACGGACGCCTCATCACCGATGTCCGGTGTGCGCCACGTCGCTCCCACCCTGCTGATACTTTATTTTGTACTCAGAATAATTAATATTTGTTCACCCCAGAAGTTCGTATTCCGTTGTACGTTCATCCCCCCCCAACCCGCCCTGCCATCAATGAATCCCCCTTACCTCTTCTGTGGCCGACAAAGTACTCAGCGAGGAAATCCGTGGAGGTGAACTCTGTGTTTATTCTGCATCAGTTGTCCAAGGCTGTGCCCACCCAGCCCCCGGAGTGCCGGAAGGGTCGTAGCTAGCCCCTAGGCAGTGCGGTCCTGCCGCTGGCCGGCGCGGGAAGGCAAACGCTGCAGCCCCGGGCCTGCCCCGCCGACTGATTTGTCTTTGAAGAGGTCTTGCTGTCTTTCAGAAAGAGTAATAGGAACATCAACTGCTAAAAAGATACTTCTGAGGAAGGAATGAAGTTGTATCAAGAGGGACGAGCTCTGTGGATGAGAAATTTCGGAGCCCTTTCCAATGCTTAAATGATGTCCTGCAATACTAGAGGTTATTTGTATTCCCCAATCCTTCATGGGCAGTAATTATTATAGGTGTGTCAAATTCTTTAACGAGTTTCTTTGACAGAACGACAGGTTCCAACGGAAAAAAAAAACCAAAAAACGACAGAATGCTGCTTTCATACTGAAGTTTTCACTGGGTATCCAGTACTGAAAACATGTTGTTTCCAGAAATCTGCTATTTAAAGAGAACAGAACAGCTACTTATTTTCTCACAAGCAGTCATACAAACCACAGAATCAGTGTTAAGAGCCGTTTGGAACAGGCTTGGGAAAAGCCTCAGGGAGATTCCATGTCAGGTCAGACTGTCCTGCTGTTTGAGCTTCTGACTGTGGCTTCAAGGTGCTCTGATTGTTCATCTTGAGCACCAAACATTCATTTGTAGTTAAAGACTTCACAAATAAGGTGGGAAGTTTTTTCCTTATTAGGAAGAAGTAATTTTTTTTAATGGGGAAAACTATTTTTTCCTCTTTCTGAGTTTGCCCCTTCTTGTACTGTTTATTGAAAGCTTGTGATCTGATTATGCCTTTGGTAACCTGACCCTGAAATCCACAACATTTGGGTAAATAAATACTTTTGATGACTCCACTGTTTGTTTCAATTTGCTGGATAGATTTACTTATTAATGTTCTCCTGTTCTGGAAGCTGCTGTGCTTGATCTCAGCAGTGATGGACCCATTCCAGGTCTGTGTGATTGATAGAGGCAGAAAAGCATTTATCAAAATTTCTGGGTTACAGAGAAAAAAGCAGATAAATTAAAATTAATTAAATTAAATTAATTAAATTTCAGGCAATGAAGAATCCCAAATAAATTTTAGTAACTTCTAATTACTATCACAGATTGCCAAAAGTTCAGCAAGGCAGGCTCAAAGGTGGTTTCCAGCCCTTCTCTACACCATCATGTTTTGTGGGCCAGTGTATATTAGTGGAAGGGGGTTCCCATCTGGGAGCAGGTGCTTCCTCTTACTCTGCACCTGAGAGTGCAACGTTTCCTCTTCATTTGCAGAAAAAAAAAAATTAAAAAAGGGGGGGAAAAAAAAAAGAGAAAAAACTCTAGTGCAGCACGGATCATCTTTCCCTTTCGCGAGGTGCGCTTGATTGGGGTTTTTAACATAGGTTAGCCACAGGACAAGAAAGGCTGCAGATTGCCAGCTTGCATTTCGCCGGAGCCAGCATACTTTATTGCCAGGGTTTCGGTCCCTTTCCCAGCCACGAGCATCCCCGCCGGAGGGTTTGGTTCCCTGTGCGGTTCGAGCGCTGCGCAAAGCCACCTGTAGGTAGCAGCACTGCTCTAGCGCTTGCTGCTCAGCCCGGAGCGCTGCTGAGCACGAAGCACCCCCGAAAGAAACAGCAGGATGAGGTGCCTTTTTGAAAATCAGTGGGCTCTTTGGCTTTCTACTCATCCCCTCACATCTACCAGTTATCATAAACCGAAGAGTGATTTAATTTAGAAAAGCCATCTCTTGAAGGCTTGTCTGAATAACTGCACCATCCCATAGGAAACAACGACACCAGTTCTTACTGTTTTAGGTTTAGGTCATGAAGAAACAGAAGGAAAACTATGGACATAAAATGGGAAGGGGAAGGCCAATAATGATCAATACATATGAAATTATTCCTTCTTTTATGTGTCACGCTAGGTTATTCCAGAATGACGTGTTTACCAGCAGAGTTTAAAATTCAATAAATGCTTTACATTGCAGCCACCAGGTCTCTCAGACCAGCATGTGCTTGCTTTTAGGATGGTGCTTTTGGAGATGTGTTCTGTTTGGGCAGAAATTTTGGGATTGTTGGGCAAGGTAGTATCACATGTGTCCTTCAAGTGGTCAGGTCCCAGGATCATGATGGTTCTCCCAGGTTTTCAACCTTTTATGCTGCAGTTGCTTAAAACTGCTTGAAATCTTCAATTTTTTTTTTCAGGTAATTGTAATTTTGAACTTGAATTTTAAGATATATTAAATTGATAAAAGAGAACTAGGCTTAGATAGCCATGTAACTAATAAATAGACATGATTGCTGCAAAAGCATAATTAAACAACTCCAGTTACTTGACAGAGCTTGGCAGGAAAGAACTGAAAATTTAATTTCTTTCCTTCTACCATTGCACCTTCCAATAACCTAAATAGGTTATAGATAGCTGTGAACCATCCAAACAAAACCTAAAGGGAGTGGTTTCATTCATATGAAACTAAAAGGAATAGAAATATCACAAAGCCATCATTAACACTATTGGGATGCAGGCCAGGTTGGGACAGAGCAGAGTGGGCACCTGCAGACCACAGGTTCCTCTACAACACAGAGCTGCCAATTAATTTATTCCTTTTAAGGTAATTGCATCTAAAACCTTTGCAGGGTCCAAGACATCTAATCCCTATTACGCTCAGGTACGATGCCGTACTGTGAATACTGTGAAACCTGCTAAAGCAACTACAGAAATCTTTCCACTGTGTTCACACACCAGATGCACACTAATACCATGTTCTGAAATTAACCTGATCCTTCCCTTCTGAATGTGTCACAGACTGTCTTGGAGTATTTCTTGAAAACAATTTTTTTTGTTAGAGAGCACTTCACATACTGAATATCAGCATAGTGACAAGTTTACTTCATGGATTTTGAGGCACCTGAAGCATATTTACTGTGTTTTGAATTTCCACAGTCTACAAATTTTCAAAACAGGCAAGCTAGCCTCACGTTGCCTGCAGTCTGTTCAGGTAGGAAACACAGAACACAGGTGAGAAAAGGGTTTTGAAATTACCTGGGTTCCTAGGGAAAAATGGCTTGAAGACAAATTGTGCAAAAGGAAGGGTTGTTCCTGCCCCATTTTCTCCTACAGTTTGGGCTGGTCAGTGCTTCTGTACCTGAAGATCACCTTGTGTTGCTGTGAGGGTTCATTCCCCAGATGTGCATTAGGAACACGACTCCAATTAGGCACAGTAAGAGATGCAACAGCCATGCCCTCCCAAGCCTTTGTAGAGTTTCCTCCCAAGTAGGATAGGCACAGCCATGTCACATATGAATATGATTACATACAGGATCCAAGACATACTTACTTATTAATTCAGCTGCCCTTAGTGAAAAAGCTAGCATTGTCCATACTGCTAAAGATGTGACTTTTGGGACCAAACATTTTAACCAAATACACTTTCTCCTCTTGCTTGCTCTAGGAAATTCAGCTACCCCTCTAGAGGTAAGTAAAGGAGGATTTTTTTCTGATTTGTGAATTTACACAGGGACATGGAAATAAGTACAGGAAGTTTCCCTTGATGCTTGTTAAATTTTTTCCTAGTCCTTGCTTGCTGTCTGCATAAAAAGGAGCTGGAGCGTGTATATTTTGAGATGATAGTGGGAGATTAAATGCCTCCAGCTAGAACAGCTGTGTTATTGCACATGGTTTAGTTTTCACAGTTTCAATAATGTGGATAATGATGTGAAGGTTATCTGTTTCCCGTTTCAGTCCTACAAGTAAAACTTTCTAGGAACTCTGTCAATCCACTGTTTAATGTACATGCCTTCAACATGTTTTTCAGGTCTCTTCAGACACAGTCAAAGACTTTTTAAAATTTCTCCCATTAGAACAATGTTGTTCTCTCTTAACAGATTGTGTGTGCTTCAAATGATTTTTCTGTCCAGCCAGACCCCAAGATAACCTCAAGAAATAAACCCAGGCATCTAGAAATTATCTTTAAATTAGAAAATGTGAGTTTCAGTGGCTGTTAGTGGCAGCACACATGGGGAGGTGGAGGAGAGCAGGTCTTGTTGCCAAAGGTCAGGGTGAGAGGCATGGTTGGAGACAGGCAGCTCCTCTTGTGAGCCAGGTGGTGCCTTGAGCCAAGTGACCTGCTGGCAGTTAAGTCTGTGTCCCAGAGGAATCAGACCTGGCTGGCATGTGTGTGCACTGTGACAACCCAGTAATTAAAGATGTAGAGAGGAAGAGTTTCTCCAGACTGCCTCAAATCTGGGTCTGTGCTGTGGCGATCTGGGATGAGGAGCAGCTTCAGGGTTGGAGACCTGAATGTCCTCACAACTGCAGTTCTTTCACAGATTTCTGCTCCTTTCCTGCTTCCAGGTGAAACCAACCCATGACTTCTTCCTGAAGCAGAGCCCAGGGTTCCAGCTCCACTTCTGTTATGGTTCCCACCTCCTCACATGTGAGATTACAGTATCTATCTGACAAGCTTAGCTAGAGACTCTCAGTGTATCCAGAGCATAACTCATCACAAACACTGGTGTCCAACAATATGTGACAAAATGGATGGAGATACAGTATATGCTTTTAGGCTTAGGTAAAAGTGTCTTAAAACACTGAATGAAACTGTTTAAACTAGAACACAGGTTAGGGGGGAAAGCTGAGAATAATTTTATTTGCTGTTTTGTAAAGCTGTTTCTTGTGTGATCTTATTAGGTCTCGCAGGTTTTTTTGTTTTTTTTTTTTTCATTTTGGCTTTTTGCAGCTTCAAAGTTTGTTCAAATAACATAAGTATCTGTGCACTATCAAACTTTATAGCCCTGTCACTTTATGCAACTGTTTGTGGATACAGGGACAAACTTTAACACCAAGAGCTGAGTAGAAAGGAGTTAAGGAGAAAAGTAATTTTGCCCCAATAAAATTGTGTTACATCAGTAGCTCTGAAAACATTTGAATATTGCTTCATTTTGCATTTTATGGCACTGCTGATGCATAAGCAGGATACTAAGAATCTGGGTCAAAAAGGGGATGCAAATTATTTTCTGAGGGGAAACAATTGCAATTACAGTGCCTCTTCCTTGCTGGGGAAACACGGGTTAGTATGTTAGCCTTATGAGAGCATAATATGTTATGCTCACATCTGCATCATAGAAAACCAGAAGGCATCTTGCTGGAATGGTGGGTGTTTTCCAGTGCCTTATCAAAGACACAGTTCACTTCTAGTTGCTTAAAGATGCATATGTCCTATGGCAGATCAGTTTTCTTTTTTTTTTCTAAAATAAATAAGAACCTAACCTTAGAAATGGTGCAGGTGCTCTATAATTAACATTTCGTGGACTCTGTTTGGTTTAATTGGTGTTCAATGCGCTGTGAATGCCCAGTGTGGATGGCTTCTTCTCTGACCAGCACTTGGCATGAATGACCATTTGCAAGCCAGCAGCAGTTTCATCTTCCATTCCATGTTCAGGCATTTCAGCGACTTTAAAAACCAACACTCTGTCACATTAACACCCAAGACCAGTCTCCTGTTGGGGTCCAGGTTATAAATAGAGATCCTCTCCAGAAGTCTTACCTGAGACATCCATCTGCCAGTGCTGCCAGGCAGGATCCTTGCATGCCCATTATGGGGTGATTGCTGTGGACCTCTCCTGCAATGAGGGGAGAGGTTGTGCACATTATTGTGCATGGCACACTCTCCTGGCTCAAAGGGATGAGAGCACGTGCTCTGCTGGTTTTGATGAGTGGAAAGTCAAGCTTGGGTCATCTATCGAGGATTGTGTGAAAGGAGAGGGCAGTGCAGGCAAGCAACCATACCATGCTTTCTTGCAGAGCCTTTGAAACACACCAGGACTATAATTTTTGTGTGATTAAACTGTCTTGGGCTTTTTTTTTTTCAAGGTGAGTGCATTTGTTCAAGTAACACAGTAGGTGGTATTAAAAAATCCTGCATGACCGTGCTGCTTCCCTATAGCTATTTATTGTACCACTGACCACAACAGCTGCACTGGGCTGCCATGTGACAGACATGTCTGGTCTGTGCCAACATATCAGCCCGTCAAGTCCTCTTATTTATACTGCGACTTTCATAGCAGCAATCTCACCCCACTTCACATGTTATAATTAGACCTTGAAAACCAGTTCAGATAAACATAAGTCAAATGTTAAAAATCCCCAAACTGATTGACATAAACAAGTAATATAGTGAGGGGAGGTGTACAGTTTGGTTTTGATGTGTCCTTGTCACTAGCGGGCCAGTTCTGGTTTGAATGAAATACAGATTTCAAGTAGTGGTCTTTGGTTCTGTTACCTTAAAGCAAAGCAGGGTTCACTCATGTTTAACGACTGCAAAGCTGATATAGCTCAGACCTTGTCAACACTGTGGATGTGCTCCAAGTACAGCCACTGATCTAATTTCACTGCAGACAGGGAAAACTAATCAAAAGACAGTTGTATCCTGTAATACAGGTGCTTGGAATACAAGCTGTAATTGAACAAAGAGAGAATTTGTGTATGACCCAAGAATGAACCAGGGAGGAATTTTTCTGGTTAAAGACGAAGAATTAAGGAAATTGAGATTTGAGACACAACCTTGACACTGTAAAGAAAATGGAGGAGACTCTTAGAAGCTTGTGTGGTTTATTGTTATTATGGCTTGATTTGATTTCAGGAAGTTAAGAATCTCCTCTTTGAACACAGAAATTCAATTTGCATGTTTATTCAGTCAGCGAGTCTACTTTCCTTTTCTCAATTCTGACAGACTGTAGGTTGGAACTTCTTTGGGACTTCTTGTTGGCCACCTTTATTTCTTGGCATTTGTCCAATTTCTACATTTAAGGCAAGACAGGAGTTGGAGGGGGAGTGGACTATGTGTGAGCTGCCAGGAAATCCTAAATTTGAGACAAGAAATGCATAAGATGCTAGCTCTCTACATCATTATTTTTATGAATGTTAAAATTTAATTAACTTTTCCCTTGCTTTGAAAGGATTTGGTAGTCTAGCAGTTTGTTTGCCAGAGATGAAATAAAAATAAAACCCCATGGTCTATAATCTACTGAGAAGTGAAATTATGCACAAAGGCAAAAAACACCCACTTATATCCAGGAAATTTTAGTTGTTTAAACTACAATTCTTTTCTATAATAACCCAGATCTTTGTAGCCTTAAAAGACATAGATTGTCACTTCAGCCAATGGTGGCCAAAGTAAATATGCTATAACCACAGAAAGCATTTTACTAACTGGTGTAAAAATTATATATTGCACACATAAAAGTTATAGCAAAAAGTATAGGAGTTTCCTTGCTGAAGCTTTCCTTGCCATATTTCTGTTAGGATCACAGGATTCTGCTTGTGGGAATCATCCTTGCAGTCCTAAGAACCAGATAAAAGCCACACTGTAGCAATAATAATAATCAATAAATATACCCTGAAGTGAAGAGGCTTACACAGAGCTGCAGGTGCCTTTAGCACTTTGCCACATATATGTTGCTGTTTTACTGAATAGACCCAGAAATGTGCCATCTGAGGGTTTCACAGGGTGTGCCAGTGTCAGACAGAGATCTGTGAGCTGTTAAACTTGTAGCATAGCTCAAAACAGTGCTTGGTCAGAAGGCCAGGTGAGCAGCCCATAGCACAGCCGAGAGCAGAACCCAAGTCCTTTTACAGCCAAATCCCTTTCTGTATCACTAATGCAAGTTTGAAAGTCATTGATTTCAGGGAAGGAAATGGTATGGCAAAGAAAAGGATCGATGAGATCAAAACTATTTTTAAACTGCTAAAATGAAGTTCAGTTGTTTAGGAAATGCCACTGAAATTCATAGTTGGGTTAGTGCAG
Organism: Scytalopus superciliaris; assembly: GCA_013400415.1. Classification (NCBI taxonomy): domain Eukaryota; kingdom Metazoa; phylum Chordata; class Aves; order Passeriformes; family Rhinocryptidae; genus Scytalopus; species Scytalopus superciliaris. The sequence goes on from VXBX01000545.1 coordinate 148,258, forward strand.
GTTTAATAGCAGTCCTGAGGCTGACAGAAATAAATTGAAACTCTGTAAATTAAAAATCCATTGAACAAAATTATCCTGAATAAAAAAACGCAGAATCAATGTAGGTATCTCAGAATAGGGTGAAAGGCTTGTCTGCTTGAGTTAGTGAACATTATTCTGACTTCTGTATTGGTTGCAAGTCATGTCAGAGTGTTTCTGGCAAAGCAGCAGACAAGGAATTTATAGCAATTCAGCTGGATGTAGCAAAGCTCCAAGAAGCTGAACAGCAATTATTCTGTGGCATATTTTGCAAGTGATAAAAATCCACTTTAATAACAGCTGCATGTTCATAATCATGTTCATCAAAGGAGAGATGCACATCCAGCATACCTTGCAGATGTCTCACCAGCGCACAAATAGGGATCTCACTCAGCATCTCCAGAAAAAAAACCAAACTGTGGAGTCACTTGTGGGGGTGAAGGTGGGGGCAGTTTAGTTGATGCCAAGAAGGAAAATGTCACTTTGATTCTTCATCTGCTATCATGGTTACAAGAAGTAACCCAGGCAGCAGCAGCCCTGTTAGCACTTTGAAAAATAAGCTTTTGCTTGTTTGGGATTCAAGGTAAAAACTGCTTTTTGGGTTTATAAGCAACACATTCTGCTCACATATTTGGGCTGCTTCATATTCCCACAATATTCCCACACATTGTGGAAAGGTTTGACTAGCTGCTCTGTGCTACCAGCATGCAGTTAAGTACTGAAAGCTTCCTTTAGGATCTAAATACAGGGAGTTTAAACTATCCTCCTTGAAAGTTAAACAGGCTGACACCAGAAAACCCCTTCGTTTTTTGTTTGGGGTTTTTTTGGTGTCCTGCTCTTAAGCTCCATTTATCTTTAACACTGGAAACGTATAGAAATACAACACATTGAAGCAGAGCAGCCTCAGGGATGTCCAAGTACAAACACATACACCCCTGGTGAGTAATAGCAGCAGGGGAGGAAAGAGGAAATCTTATCCAGCAGGAGCTGGAACATTCCTGTTACGAGTACTGTGGGTCTGTCAGATCCTTCAGACCAACACAGAGCAGATCCTTATTTACAGGACTGTACACTGCAAGAAAAATAAAGGCTGCATCAGACCTTTAGTAATCAAAACCCATGGCTTCAGGGAGCCCTTGTTATGCCAGGCTGATGAATAGATTTTTCTTATTACAGATTTTTTCCTTGCAAAAATGTAGCATCCACAGCAAAGTCACTGTGAAGATTGCCTGTGAAGCCTGCAAAAATGGGCAGAAGATGACTGGGACTGAGATATTTTGGAAAGCTATCCTGTACTTGCAGAATATTATTGAGGAGTGGGCTAAGAAGGTATCTGTCAGAGAGCTCTTCTAAAAAACTCTCCCAGTGATTGTACACTGAGAATCAAGGGCTTCACATAAAGCTGGGCTTGGTTTTGACTGTCTTGGTGATCTCCTAAAGTGTGCCAAATTTCCAGGGAGAGAGGGTCCTTAGCTGTTAAGTCAATTAAGCTAGGACAGATTGAAAAATGCTGTTCACAAGAGGTAATGTCAATATGCCCTTCTGAACACCAAGAGGTGAGTAGTAACTATAGCGCTTTTCAGCATCGTTATCTACAATGAGTAGAATTTTTCTTTTGTAAGGGCAGAAACAACTCAGATTAGTCAAATGGTAATAATTTCATAAACCATAGGTCAGTTTTGTGCTGTAAATTCAGTCCCATGCACTCCTCTATTTCCACTGCTGCAAGCAAAAAGGGGCTTCCAAATCCAGTGTTACTCTCCCAAACCCAGTCTTACCCTCAAGAACAGTTCACTCCAGCATTTCCAGCTGTGCAAGAGGCTCTGAAGGTGTGACGGAAAGTAGTTGCTAAGTATTTAATCTGTGCACTAGGATGCTGCTGAGAAGTCCAGCTCCCTGCAGAGCAGCAGAGTCCAAAAAGAAACAGGAATTGCAACAAGTAGGTAGGCTGCCGCAGCAGTCATATTTCTTCAGAAAAAAATTACAGTGTCCTGAGTGGAAAAAGTAGAGTAAAGTGCCCTTTCTTCTCTAGCAAGGTGGGGTACTCAAGCATTGTAAGACCAGATGGGAAGAAGATCCCCTACGCCAGCTAAGTGCTTGCAAAACCTTGTTGCAAATCCCCTGTTTTTGTCATGGATTCTTCCTTGCCTATATTTTTTTTTTCAAAGGTTTCATTTGGGTATAGAGAATTGTGATTTATTTACAGAAAAGAAAGAAGTCAACATGCAAAGCTCATATTTCAAATTCTCATTGATTTACTGCTGAAAGCTGTCTGAGGAATGGTTGGAAATACTTGCCTTCAGTGTGTGTTGGGAAGAAATTAAACACGTGACTGCGAGATGCATATCCAGGAGTTTTTCTTCAACAACGATTTTCTTTTCCCTTGCATTTAAACCTGCTTCAGCTTGGTATCTTAAAAGACCTGTGGCTGGATTCTTGAATGGGAACATGAACCTCTCTACTTTGGGAACAGCTACAGGCCTTCTGGAGCAAGGTAGTTTCTTTTTGCATGGATTTCACCATCTGTAAGTCTGGGATGACAACTCTAACTGTTGGGGAAGGCAATTCCTATGAGGTATGGAGACAGCACTTTACACGATGGACTTACGAGGAGGACCCTGTCGTGCCATCCCGGGAGAATGCTGTTATTGGCTTTACTACACCTTGAACGGTGTGGTATTGGACTTGCCATGAGATAATCATATTACTCCTCTTCTGAGGTAGTAAAGGACTTTTACAAGGGTTAAGACTGTGTTCCGGTTCAGAGTTCAAGAGTTGTTGGTTGGCATGTTTTCTTAACATGGAGGCTAGCGTTGTTGTTTGTCCCCTCAGTCCTCCATATTGTCTTCTTCCCCCCCAGTTTTCCCGCCTTTCCCCACAGACCTTCCCGCCGTTTCTCCTGGTCCTGCCGGTTCATTGGTTCGCTGCGGGACCGTTCCCCCATTGGCTGTCCCCTCACCTCGGATACCAGTTTCACCCAATCCCGTTGCTGTTCCCAACCGACACCCCATAATACCCCTAGTTTTTCCTTATAAACCCCCCCCATTTTAAATAAAGTGAGCTCACTTGGAGCCAACCTCCTCGGTGTGTGTGTGGTTCCTGGTGGGCTCGCCCTGCTTCGGTCAACGGTCCCCGCACTCTAACCTCATCTGCTGAGTGCTGCAGGCTGGCAGGCATGAGCTAAATCATGTCTTCAAAAGAAATAGTTATGTGTTTACTATATTTTATGTAGTAACACAAAGTGCTGTGGTTGGATACTCAAATGAAGAACCTCGAGTAAAGGGTGAGAAACAAACTATTAAAGAAGAGGGGGAAAAAAGAAAAACCAGTTCTAATTTTCCCAACTTCTAATTCATGGCAACCTGCTGCTGAGGACAGCTGAAGGAGATGCACTGAATCAGCATGTCCCTCAGCTGCTTTGGCCACTCATCCTCCTCGCCCACTCTTTGGGCTTTCCTGGCTATTGCTCGGTCTGTATTTATACCGTGCTCCCCAGATAGTGCCGTGGTCGCTGTGGTATAAATACTACTGCACAGCTATATGTCATTCCTGTCACTGAGAGGTCCCAGTATGGTGCAAATTGATTTAGCAATGGGTTTCTCTGGTGGGAAAATTTTGAGCTTCTTTCTGACACCACAACTTCCATTCTGAACTCCCACTTCAGTGTCTGCATGTACATTGAGGGAAGTTGAGACAAATTTGGGACAAACTTCGGGACAAACCCCTTTCATTAATGACAGCATTGTTTTGAGCTGTGCCATGGTAGACATGAATTGTAAGGTTTGATGTTCCTATAGCATCTTTGCATTGAAGGAGGGCACAGGGCTTCATGGACCTGCTAGCATAGCTATTTTGTTTTGGGCCAGAACTGCCTCCCCTCCAGGTGGGCAGAGTGCAGGCTTGAGGCAGTCATGTTTCATCCACCTCTGCTTTTGCAACTGGACACATGGGCTTGAGGAGGGAGATCAGTCAGAGTCAGCCCTGGCGAGAGGTTGCAGGCTCCTGGACGGGTGTGGTGTACTGGTGGTGATGGTCAGGAGCTCTTGGAGCTCCTTTTTGGGGAGCATAAATCAGAAAGGCAAACACTGCATGCACAAATGAAGGCACTTGTTATTTTGTGAGTGATCCTGAATATAATTTTGCTATAGTCATGTGAAATAAAGTAAGTCTAAATGGAGTGGACAAAGAGTAGAGATAGCAATGACAATTTGTAATTTCTGTGAAGGGTATGATAGTCTTGAAACTCTTCAAGGCAATACCTAAAGGTTCATCTAGTAAGTGATTGCTCTAAACCCCTTCCCTTTCACTTGGGATAGCCTTGCAGCTGTCCAGATGAGCCATAAAGGTGGCCTGTCACCTAAATTTAGAGACCAGATTTAAATTTCTGCAGGGGAGTTAGCATGTGATGTCTGAAGACAGAGAAGCGAAAAAATGGAATTGTCCTTCTTGGAAGGACTTTGCCTGACAGTTACAGAGTTGCCCAGCTTTCCTCATCACCTGGATTTTTTGTTTTATGTTTCAACAGGGAGACAAACACAGGATTTTAGCTAGCAGTTGTGCTCTTTGTGCAGTTGTCATATCACAGTATTCTTGCCTCATCCCAGCATCCTGTGAGTGGGAAGAGAAAATAAAGAATGCATACTGAAGCCTGAACATATGTAACATGGCTGATGCTGTTCTTGACTTTGCATCTAGACCTCCAAGCTGCCTTGCTTTAGGCCATGAGGTGAGTGGAAAGAATGAGAGGTTTAGGGGGTCACATCCACAACTTGGGGATTAGCCAGGGACTTCTGGTTTGCCTTTTTAATGAAGGGTGAGCAGTCCTGCTTGCACCAGGCTGCGCCCCTTCCTGAAGACAAGGTAAAGCATTCCTTTGCAGTCAAGCCACCGTAAGTAATACATCAAAAACAGTACAAGCACCAGCCTTGCCAAGTCTTATGGATTTAAAATCTTGGAATTTTTCTTTCATCTACCAAACCTGTGCCTCAGAGGGATCACCTCCTCTCTCTTTTTTTTCAACCATGGAACCAGGAAAGAGACTGCCTGCCCCATGGGAAAAAGAGTTCCACCTGGACCCCTCATGAACTGCTAACAATGGATCATTTGCAGTAGCTGCCTGAGGCACACCCGACTCCTCAGGCTACAAGCTGGGTGTTTGGGAACTTCTGTAAGATAAGAAAGGTTTCCTGTCTTCACATCAGTGACTCAGTGTGATAACGCCCTCTGGAGAGCCATCAGCACCTCCACACCCAGCCTGAGGGGTCATGTCTGCTAATGGGCCATCAGGGATTCCAAAAATATATCAGAGTGTAAATCACCCATTGTGAAACTCCCCGCCCTGGGGGAGGTACTGGGCACTCCCACCTGAGCCTAAGCACATATAAACTGGGGTTTTGGGACTGGTTCTGGGCTGATCCAGAGGAGGACCAGAGCTTCAGCAGGACTGCAACTGTCACTCTCTACTGGACCGGGACCATCCCCATCACTGACAGGTTTATTCTTTCCTTTTACTTTGTACCTGGGAGGGCCAGGTGGTGCTCAGTACAGGGGTTGACAATTACTATTCTGTTTGTGCCCCAGGCTGCTGGGACACACACCTTTTTTTTGTGGGTTAAAGGGACTTCTTCCTCTGTACCCTTGTACTGATTGTAATTTTTTTTTTCTTTTTTATTAAATTATAGTTCTGATTTATAATCTGTTTGTGAATTAGATTAGTTTCTCCTGCCAGTTTATCTTTAAACCAGGACACCAAGGCAGGAGAAAAGTGTTACTCTCTTGGTTTTGTGCAAAAATTTTCTTAGAAGAAACTACCCAACGGGCATTTCAAGAGGGTGTCCTGGAAAAAGCAGTGAATGGGTGCTAGCATAGGATTCTCCACCTTGCTTCCCACTAACAGGCTCACAGGAGCTTCTCTTTCTCTTGCTCCCCAATAAAGCTTTCATGAGTTAGCATCTACAAAGAGAGCTCAAGAGTCTTGCCTCTCACAGCCTTATGGAGTTGAGCTGGCTGAAGGGGCTCATGTTTGGAGAGAAAGAACAGGAGGCACTGAAATAAAAAAGACCTTTCAGCTCAGTTTTACAGTAGAATACATATTTTGATTATATATATATATATAAAGGGGCAATGTTCTTACTTCTTCTAGCTTCTTATTTTATCTTTAAAAAATCAGTCTTTTCCCCTAGCTGAAAATCACAGAGACACTCCTTTCACACTGAGATATTTTCATCTCAATGTCTTTTCACAGGTTCTGTTGCTTGCCCTGTGGGATCACACTTTGTCAAGACCCTCCAAACTCCTGCAGCCTTGCTGGCTTGCAGGTGGTGCACTAGTTTAAAAAACAGCTGTGTTTTGAACTATTAGCAGAATCCAGGCCTTTTGCAACCAAGAATAAGTCCTCCCTGCCTTACGTGGATACACAACGTAAAACAACCAAACCTATGCATTCGAGCATTTCTATGGCAGTAAGAAAAGAATAATACCATGAGAGGAAGTGAAGGAAGGCAAAAATGATGGGGGCAGAAAATAGTCTTCCAGTAGTCTTTCTTACCTTTTAAAATTCTTAGCCAACAATTTCATTGTATTTTAAATGCTTTTACCACTTGCACTGCAGCAGTAGTGAAGAAGAAAAAATTGCTACCAAAAGAAAAATGCAGGCTTTTTTAAATGCTTTTTTTTAAATTAAGTGTCAGAATAGTATACATGTTCCTTGTTACTTTAGAGTAGAAAAAATACATATAATTCTGGAACTATTGTGTAGGAAAACTATATGCATTTGATTTATGCTTTGAGACACCACTGGGGGAAAAATCCTTGAAGATACCCCATGGAGAAAGAGCCTTTAAGTCACTGAAACTTTCTGAGGTAAGGGATGTAAATTATGCTCTGGACAAGAGTTTCCATAATGCCAGCAGAGCAAAGATGGACAAGAGTATCCCCAGGTCCTGAAGCAGCAGACCAGCTCATTTGGGGTGCTTAGGTGCTGAAAGCAGTTTGTGAACTGATGGGGAACATGAGGGCAAAAGGAAGGCTCAGATGTTTTCTTGCAGAATAGGACATGCACCATCAAACTTGCTTAATGGTCAGGAGCTGTCAAAATAGTAATTACAGGGTAGACAGGAACTAGAAGTACTGAAATAAAAATGATGAAAGAAATAACCTAGAGTGGAGAGAGGCAGATAGCAAAAGAGAAAGCCCAGAGCCTAGTTATAGTCCTAGAAGGTACTTTTTCCAGAGTATATTTAAGCAGCTTTCAGTATCAGTGGGTCATGGTATAATTAGTTTCTCCTCCTTAAGGTTAATGTCATTGAGGAGGAAAAAACCCAGGGAATTTATAAACCCATGTCACTCTGGGGGATCCTAGTGCAGCCTATATGGTAAGAATATCTAATGGATTTGCTCCTGGTTTTACACAGGGAGTAGCATTACTGTTTACAAAACGGTGGTGGGAGTATGTATTTTCATTAGAATGAAAGTTAAAATTTTGCTCTTAGGATTAACTAAAATGATACAGCTCTTTAATCTTAACACTAAATTTCTCTAGAGCAGTATACAACCTGTGGTAGAGAAACTGGGCTTCTATTACAAGCTGTAGCTTACAAAATGATGTAGTATAACATGTTGGTGCATTCGTGTGTGTGTGTGTGTGTGTGTATCCCCGAGGAGGGAAACACCAGTAGCATGAGTTGTGGAAAGCTGTCTGAGGAAGGTACATACCAGCCTGCCTCTGAAGTGTTGCCTGGGTGCTGGCCAGGTAATAATCTGGTGGATATTTGGAATAGGAGAATTTGCAATTTTTGGAGCTTATATGTCCAAGAAGGACTGTGTCTTGGAAAACACAGGGACTACACAAACTTATTGCTTGCACTCTTCGGAAGCAGGACAGGGATAGCATTAGCTTATCATGATGTGAAAATAGTGCCCATCATGCTCCATGTCATGCTGCAGAGGAGCCTGTCTGGGACGAGCAGTCACTTTAAAGAGAGGGAAGCGACCCTCTTGATTTTGATTTTCTCGGTAGCCGAGGCACCAATGGCTTTTCTCTGTTGTTTTATGAGCCAGGCTGAAAGGGCAAAGGATTTCAGAAATGTGAGGGGGCCAGAGGTACTCAGACACTATCAAAAGTGTAGTCAGAAGGCCACTGATAGCTGTGATGTGACAGAGGCAAAGGGTGAACACAAGCAGTGTATGATGGCAGGGCACAAGCTGGCAAGACCCTGCTCAGCGTTCCTTATCCCAAGCATCCACCCATGTGGAGAATTTCATCAGGGTGGGTGTGATGATGCACAGCAGCACCTCAGCTAAGGTCCTTGCCCTGCAATGAAAAAGCAAGGCTTGGTGTTTGAAGGAATTGCCTCGCTCTGCAGGTTTTTTCAACCCAATAGTTGCCTGGTCTGTGTGTCCATCTCCCCAGATGCCACAGCTGCTGAGCTCCCCAAGGATGTGGCTCATGTGGTATTTAGGGAACAGCCTTTAGTATCACCTTTCCTCAGAGCCTGGTGTGACAAGGCACTGGAGGTGATCTAGTAGAGGAATTTCAGCCTCCAAGGCTGTCTGCCCTGTGGGAGTATTTCTGTTTGAATCAACTGATATACAGAAAGGTAATATTACAGGGTGGCATATTAACAAACATATAAAAACATTATAGGAAAATTAAAGTCAGAAGGAGTCTCTGGAGATCATCCAGTCCATCTTCCAACCATAAAACTGCTGTCCACTATCTGTGCAGCTATGAAAGGCTATTGTATGAGTTTTTGAAAACAGTTTCTGTCAGTGCAGTTATGGCATCATAATTATCTCATTATGTAGCCATAAAAAGGAACATGAATACAAATAGACATCAAACCTCTTAATTTCCAGCATTAACATTCGAGTTAAACCGGAACTTTGAATCCCTAATATTACCCACTGACATGTGTGGATTTGTATCTGGTCTTTTGGTTAAGTATTCAAAATATGCGTCCATAATTAACTGTGTAGTCAGAAAACATACTGCCTGAAGGAGTTAAATAGTGCTTGTTCACATTGGATTTGTAGACCTTGTATTCCAAATAGTGAAGAGGATGTGGGAAAGTGCTAATTTTTTGTGACAATTGCGAAAGTATAATTGCAGAACCTTGCACCATGAATGAGATGGTTATTTTCAGAAAGAACTGAGGGTCAAACAGCCTTTTAAGACAGGAAATGTGAGACAATAGATAACCAGTATTATTCATAGCATATGACACAAAAAGAAAATATTAAAGAAGTCTTAAAGAAAGTTCTTTCTTTTGACATAACCCTTCTCACTTGTATACAAAAGTATTCACACATCCTTTTCTAAGACTCATGTGTCTGCTGTGTAGTACAAGCTTCCTTGCTGATACAGGAATTGTTTGTGTGGTTTCTTATGATTTTTTTACTCTGTTGTCCATCATGAGTCCTATTAATCTCACTGGAATGCTGATCCCTGGAGGAGCATGTTGCCTTTGTGTGTAGAGCAGCAAGGCTGTGTGGGATCCAGGGGTGAATAATGGCTCAGGGTTCAATGCAGACATTAGTGTGGTGAGGAGCCAGAGCTTGGCAGCTGGAGCAGAAGAGGGCTCAGCATAGAGTGGTGCTGAAAGTACATTGTAAAAAAAAAGCCTCAGAAAATACAACCTAAGCAACAACGAGAGGTAATTCAGATGATCCCAGTACAGACCTTTGTGTCCCTGCAGTGGCTAATCCACTACAGAGGTTAATGAGAGATGCCTGTTTGTTTGCTCTGTGACTATCCAGAATCATCACAGCCAGACTGAGCATCCATCCCCCTGAATCTCTAGTATGACCCCTACATTACATGCTTTGACAGCCCTGATGCCAACACATCAATTCCTCTCCCATCTGCACAGTGCCATTCATCCAACAGGAGAAATGTTGAAAAATCCCCAAACTCCAGAGGGAGTACAAAGTATTTCCTGGGGAGTCATAAGTGTGGGATAGAAGGGTGTCAAGACAAAGGCTGCAACCTTGCTCCTCATAGTCTTCCCTGCTCAACACCTCCATCCCAGTGAGTATTCTGCTCTGTAAGAAAACAGGTAGTTTGAGATGTAAGTTAAAGTTTTGATACCTTGCCATGTGACAAGGGAAAACATAGCCTTGGATTTGAGTAGCAGCCATTTAAAAAAGCACTGTAGTAAGTTCTGCAATGGTATCAGCAGGTCACTCTGATTTATGTGTGACATAACTGGTTGTGGTTTCTTCCTGGATGGATATCTGCATCTAAAAATACACGTGGCACAATTTGTGGTTTTGGCAAGATGGCACAAATACTTTTCAAATTACTCTGTTCACTAGAAAACAATTGCACTTCAGCCTCTGATGAGTTCTGGCACCTGCTGCCTTCTGATGTTTATTTGCAGCATGAATCAGCAGCAGGGCCTTGAAGTGACATCAGTCCATTTTAGGCTCTGAAGACCTGGAACACATGAAGACCTGGCCTTTTATGGACTCCACCTTCTTGTGTTGTAGCATCTGAATCTTTGTTTTGTTCCTTGTCCTGTGTTTCTCCCATGGCAAGGGATATAACCTGCATATCCCAATGATGGAGTGCATGCTGCTGCAGTTGCACTTTCTGTTCATTCAAGGGTGCTGGGTGCTCCAGTATCCTTGAGGGCTCTACCAATCCAAGTGCTGAGGACCTCAGTTTCCAGCTTGTCATCTTGCTGTACAGAAGCCAAGCACCAAGCAGTCTTTGCCACCCTGTGGTCTGTAAAGGAAATTAATGAAATGTGATCACATCCATGACCTATAAGAGCAGTAAAAATTATATTTCTGTAAAAGACATGTAAGATTTTCTCATCAAAAACACGTTGAAAGCTGGTCTGTCACTTTCAGAAAACTTGTATGTGTCACATTCTTCCCTGAACTACCAGTGGCTTTGCAGCCATGATCTAATACTTTGTGCATGCATTTCCCCATATTCAAAAATTAGTTACAACATAGAGCTATAAAAACTGTAAATGTCTCTACCTCAGAGCTGCAGAAACTTGATACTTTTAAATGCCCTTAGATATGAACAAAACTGTACAGGGGAACTAAGTGTTATCATAGTAGCATTTACTCAACTAGGCTGGCCTGTTGAACACTGAGGGGCATGTTAAGAAATATATTGGTACTATGAGTTCCTTAGGAAAGGGAGTGAAAGGCAAGTCATGATGTGACACGGTTTCTCAGGCTGTAGGGAGAAAAGCTGCATAAACTCCATAAGTCTGTGTGCCTGTCTGTGGCTGTTTGCATTAGCAATAAGTTCAGAGTTTCCTACAAGCAAACAGGTAAATGAGAAGCAATACAGCCACCACCCCAAAGCACTGTGCAGGAGTGTGCCTTGGCTGAGATGTGTGTAGTTACAGTGCCAGACAGTTCTTGCCTCTGGGGTCTGTGCTGCTGCACATCAAGGTCATGGGGTATTTGTAAGGAGGGGGGGGCACTCTCATCCTGCACTGCCTTGCACAGAGTGGGCAAGTTCTGGGTGTCCTTGTGTACCTCTCGCCACACACAGTTCTTGTGTCCAAAGCTGGAGCCTCTCAAATAGCTCCCTGAGAGCTGTATATGCACCCTGCGCTCCTGCACTAAGGCAAGACAGCTGCAACTCATCTCTCTTCCCTTTGCCACCTATGGCAGCAAGGCACGCCTGGCAAGGGTTTAGCTTTCCTTAAAATTCCCAAATGTCTTCTGTCTTGAATGAACATGACCCATCTAGACCTTGATTAGACACTCTTGTGTGCAGCATTTCAATGTGATTGACTTAAACCCTGAGGGCTTCAAACTTGCTCTTCCTGACATGGATTAGTGCTGCTAAAATATGGGCACAACAGATGTCTCTTCTGTCCCACAGGTGCCAATCTGCCCCCTATGTGCTCCTAAGTGCATCTCCCCTGCTGCTATTTAGCAAGGCATTCTGTGAGGTCCCTGCAGACACTGGACCCGTTTTGGATAATGCCTAGCATTAGCTTGTTTCAAATGTGGTTACATCATGCAGTATTGCAGTAATTTGCCTATAAGAGGCAAACACCTAAACTGAATATAAGCCATAAATTACAGCTGTGAGATAAGAAGGTGTTGGAGAAATCTGCAGCATTATTTTCTCTTGGAATTCCTATGAGGCTATCAGGTCAGTTTGAAAGGTTGGAATAAAGCAAGTTGCCATTCTTACCCTGCAAAAGCAAATGCAGCTCAGCTTTGCCTCATTCTAGTCAAAAGTAACCAAGGTTTTTGGGCAGAGGTCACTTCTAATCCCTCAGTAGGAAACGGTGGCTTCTGTCTCTTTGTACTATATGGAGAGTTTTAAAGCAACCCGCACTGTAGTTTAGGACCAGCACATCAGAAGCATAGTGAGCCACCGGTGAAGGCTACTGAAGCCTCAGTTCTAGCTAGAAACATTTCCTCTGCCTCTTCTCTGTGGCACTGCACAAACAGAACAGAGGAAGGACCCAAGCAGAGCCTGGTCACATTCAGGTGAGAGAACAAGAGCAGCAACACTCACAGGCTTCACTGAAAACCAGAACTTGGGGTAATTGTGCTATTTGACCCACCGTCAGGGATGCACAGGCAACTCCCCTGCTCCTGTGCCTGCCAGTCTTCATATTGGAACCAGGTCCTGATACTGTTTGTAGATGAATATGGGGTTTTCTTCATCATGGAAATGTGCAGGAAGCTTCAGAATCTGAGAAAACTGTATTTTGCTGGAACACAACTGTTGTTGTCTGCTGCTCAAACCAGCAGAAAAGGCTTATTTTCTTTGAGTGGTTTAAACAAAATTGTGTTTCTTTTTTGTTATAGGCTTAACTGAAAATTGCAAAGGAAGGAACTGTGTCAGATAGATCAAAGCCAAATTTAAAGTTTTATGTGGTCAGTTTCCTGTTTGATGCCTGCAGTCTAGCAGGACATGTGCTAGGTTTACTCCAATCACTTTGCTTTCTCTCTTTGCCATATCCATTTCAGCCCCTCTGAACTTTTGCTGGAGCTCTTCTGTGAGGTTTGAACTTTGATCTTACATCATCTAGACCAGCTGGGAACCTGTCCTGAATGGAGTCTTTGACAGTGACCACAGTATGGGCAAGGATAATGACAACAGGGCACCTGTTCTGCTTAAAATATCTAAGATGCTTTATTTCAGAGGTCTGCTAACTTGGGAATTGCTCACCTGATGTGCAGAGATACTACATGGGTTTGATGTACTGCCAATCAGGTTAATAACCTGTCATAGGTGTGGAACAAACAGGTGTGAAAAAGAAGGAACAGAATGTCTCATATGGTGTTTTGCAAAATGCCAAGTCTGCATTTCGGGCATCACAAAACTTGGAGATATTTGGGGGCAGGATTTTAGTTGGATGCCTTTAGTTTGGCAGTAAAACTTTTCTCACATTCCACTCCTGACCTAGGTCCTAGGAGGTGTCTCAGATTGCATCTTGAAATTCTGAAATTGGGTGTCTCGTTCTAGGCTGCCTTGAAGTGCGGAAGGTGAATTTTGTCAGAATGCTGGTAAAGTTAGCTGCTTCTGGCTCAGGGCTCTGTGAATGTCTAATGAAGGTCAGAATATTATCTGATGGTTATCCACATTACTCATCAGATGTAATGAGAGATTAATGAAAGCACAGGCTCTGTTCTGCTCCACATGCTAAACTGAGAGCAGGGAAGGTATTGTACCAAATATTTCCTCCCATCTGGCAGCTCTGAGTGTGAGCTCTGTATAGAGAGCTCACTTTCCATATAGAAAGGTCAAATGAACTTCACACTTACTAAATTTTATTAGCCAATTTTTGACATCCTTCCTGATGGCTCTACCACATGGTTAGCTTGAGCTCTTCATCCTTCATTAACAGTGATAATGATGTTCATTTTCACTCCTAGCTCCCAGTCCCTACAAAAAAGCCTTGACCACATAGATGCCTGATGACTGTTCAGGCTGCACTATTTATGTTTTTGTGCAAACATGGTGCATGTCATTACCCTGCAGATTAAAACACTCTGAAATAACTTACTGCTTAGACAGATCATCCTGAAAATTAGACAAGTGTCTTTAACACCTGTAAGCATCCCAAGACTGAGTAAAATAAATCCAACTTCAAAGATAAAACAAATAGCTATGCATTTGTACTGACTTCTCTAAAACTTGCCTTGGGACAATTTTGCAGTCAGACTGTCATCAAAAGGTGTCTTATTTTGAAAGGGATACTCTGTACTTACTGTATGTTCTTTTAGCAAAACCCCACAGCTGCACTGCAACTTTGCCCTGACAGTGGTAGAATCAGCATTGTGTTTTGCTATGTGTGTTGGTTTTCAGAGTAAGCCTTTATTAAAAAATTACCCATGATTTAACAGTAGAATTTGAGAATGACCAGTGGAGGCTTCAAACCTATCTACACTGTTTTAAAAAATCTGATTAATTTTGGATTTTAAAAGTTTGGGATTGACAGTATGATTAACTTCTGATCAAGTGCCAAGAACTTAATATGTACCTTGTCTGAGGTGTTGCTGTGATTTACTGACAGCATCACAGCCTTTGGCTTGCTCTTTCCACAATTCCAAGTTTTAAATTGATACTGATCAAAGATAGAAGCAGCCTGCAATTGTCAGATTAGAACAGCAATGAGCCCAACAAATGACTGGTGGATCCACTAGAAAACCTCATCAATTCAGGGCTTTTATTTTTGAGTTTCTGAATTACAGTTTTTACTAATGCTCCAACTTTTTAATGGAAAATTTTGCAAGTAACCATTGAAGTACATGGCTGTGCTGAAAACATCTGCTGATCTTTATACAGTGCCTCTATAAATAGCCAGTGCAGCTATTGCATTGCTGTCTTAACACTTATGTGACAAAAACACATTAGTGTGACCAAGAAACAAATTGTCAGTGGACAATAGCAGGTTCTTCAGGGAAAAGATTTCTAATGCCTTATTTCTCCTTCTTATCTTCTACTGAGACATATTTTGGTCCTGTCCAGCACACTAAAGATGGTGGGGATTATTTCTATGGTACACTGCATTTAAAATTGGGCTGAGGAGACCTATTAAAATGTTGCCAGATTCAACATGGTACACTGCCATACTATTTTGTTTAGAAACTTGGAATCTTCCTCTGCTCTAGGGAGGTCTGGTAATGTCCAAATGGGTGGAAAGGTCCATCTTGTGCCTGATGAAAATGCTGAAGCATCACTGCAGGTTATTCAGCAAGTGGAGTGAGCATTCCATTCTGCTTTCATGCTGGTGTAAATCTGGAGATATGCTGTAAAACCAACAGGACAGCAGTTCCTCAAAATTCCTTTTCTCCTTCAGGGGCACCTCATCAATGAGAATTTCCAGCTACAAGCCCAGGACCTGGCTTTATTTCTCTAGTTTGCAATTAAAAAAATCAAACTTTTTGTTAAAAGCAAGTTGCCCTCTCGATGTGCTTTACTTCTATATATGCAACCAACTGTCTATTATCTTAAATGTTAATTTTTTTCAACAAGTCTGTTCTTTTGTTCTGCCTCACTGATGAGCCATTACAGCCACAAAGTACTGACAACCACTTTGCCTTAAGGAAGATCAGATAACCTGTATTCTGGTAGGTCCACTGATCAGTCAGGAAATTCTAGCTATATTTTCTCAGGAGTTATTGATATTCACATGCAGGGAAACTCTGCGCAAGAAGAATGGCAAGGTTATATAATTGCAGAAAACATTGGACTTGATGATCCTTGTGGGACCCTTCCAGCTCAGAATATTCTGCAAATTTTGAATTAGAGCATTACCAGGAATACAAGTAGCTCTGCTGACTTTTCTTATTGCTAATGAAGGAGGGGAGAGTGTCCCCCAAAACAAAGCCACAATATTCAGCTTCAGTTATATGCTGTATCATCCTCTGATAAGCACAAAAGAAAAAGCTATTTTTTGAATTTTTAGTGTTTTCCTGTAGGAGATGATATTTTAAAACAGGTGCATTTTTAATATGTTCTTACTGAGTATTTGCTCACTATTTCTAGTACTTAATTTTATAAATGTGTTATCTGAAAATAAAATCTGTGCAGAAGCATAGGAAAGGACAAACGTGTCTTCATCTCTTGCAGCAGCATACTGTGACAATATTGAATTTTCAGGTCCCCAACCATTTCCTGAGTAACAAAGCTGGGGAACCAAACCAATTTGTTAAAAACAAGAACATAACAAACGGATACCTACCCCTACACTGATACCGAGAGATCTCTCTGTGAAAGCCCAGTGTGACTTGTCTTCAGTGGGCATTAATGCATGTGGGGGCAAAAAAAAGATTTTGTACATGTCTCTCTGTTTTATCTGTTTGGCTTTTGTGCCAAGTGCAAAGCCATCTGCTCTGGGGTAGAAAATCCTGCCTAACAGATGAAGGCAGCTGCCATGAAAGTTATTGCATGCTGATCTCTCAGCTACTGCTCCCTTAACCTTGGATGACCATCATTTCTAGGTAAAGAGAGAGAATATGAACCTCTGGGTTAGGATCTGATAAACCGAGCCTTTCCCCTAAACATATGTGATTAGTCCTTTCACTCCTGGTAAGCAACAGACTAAATCATGTAATTTAAGAGCCTGGCCACGTACAGTAGAGATTAGCTTTGGTCTGCTTGACTCAGTCAATGGGCTATACTCTCTCCATCGCTGCACAGCTCTTCTCAGGTTGCCATCATATTCCTGTAACTTCTTTTTGCTGTCTCTGATCACTGAAACAACTGTACAGCCCCAACAGGGTATGTGCTAACTGGGGCTTTATCCCCAAGTGATGCTGGACTTGCATCTAATCACTTCAAGTGCCCATCCTCTTCAACATATTCACAGGAGGAGGTATGAAGTTTTCATCTGAGAGCAGTAATTTGTCCAAAAAGATCCACATGTGTTTTATTTTAAGAGTCAGGGATAGAAAATCATTATTCTGTGTTCACTGCTTGCTTTATATATTCACTTCATGTGACTTACTGCATGGAAAGCTAAATGGCTTGGACTGGTAGTGCACCAGAATAAGACATTTATGGACTCATCTTTTTCCAGCAGAGATGAACAGGCACTAGTTTAATGCATTTGAACCAGGGCTCAGAAGTTCATTCAAGCTAAATATATCATTGCAGTGCTGTTCAGGCAATAAGCTATTGGGCTTACATATAACTACTTTTTGTCTTTTTGTTCCATACAAACACAACTGAATAGTTTGATACCATAAAAAAAAAAAAAAAAAAACCAAAAAAACCAACCCAAAACCAGCCCAAAGCACAAACTAGTTTTTGTTTGCTTTCCCTTGAACTACATGGGTTCAGTGACACCACTGATCCTAGTTCAGGTGGAGCAGACTTTTTACTGAAGCACAGCAGTGAATTTCTAGTACATCGCATATCTCTCTGAGACCCAAAAAATTACTCAGGGCAGCAGTCCCTCTGGAAACATTTGCTTTTTCACACAAATGGGAAGCAAAGTAGTTATGTTATGGACAGATGGGGAAGTTTACCTTTACATAGATACATATATACATGCATACAGTACATGCCTTCATGCACCAAAGTGACTCCTCTGAAGTAAGAAGCTAATTACTGTCTGCTAATGACAGACCAGCTGCGCCTTTAGGTGGGTTGAATTTCCCCTTTGCTGGCCTAATAGGGAGCCTGTGCTGCCAGTCTGAGCTGCTCAGACACGTTCCTGGTGTGAAATGGGATGAAATACAGATCGGTGAACCTCAGTGTTTGGCCAGAGAGGCATTAAAGAGAAAGACTCTCCCTGGAGTCTTTTCAGCTTTAGGTTGGGAGATTTCCAAAGGTATATTTCCTGTTAACTTTGGATCAGATTATTTTGGATTTATGGGGTAGAGAGGTTGCTGGTTTTGTTTTCTGTCCTTTAAGGTTTGGGGACAAGTCATACATTCTAGGATAATTTTCTTCCTTCTGGGCCTAGTCCTGACAGGATCAGGAAACAGGAATGGAAATATGTAAAGTAAAGGGATAAAACTGATACAGTTTCAGTTTTCCAATCTTCTAAAGCATAGAGCATCAGGTGTGAAAGAGATTTTGTGAAAAAAACCTCAAAAACTAGGCTTTTTAAAAAAAATATTTTTAATCTCTTTCATATCACAAATGCTAAAACAAACAAAATCTCTCTGTCAAGGAGCACATTCTCAGGTTTGGCCCTCAAGGGTCTTCACTGTCGCAGAAGGGACTGTGATGTGATGGTGAGACAAAAAATGCTCACATAAAGATTGCAAAAGGTAAGATATCCCAACTTAACTTCCCTGCTTTTGGAGGTGAACAAAATGGCCAGCAGCCCAGCTAGCCAATTTAAAGCTATCTCAAGTATGTCTCTGCTATGTGCTACCCTCCAACCAGAACCTAATATCGTTGTTACTCGTGGCAGAGTAGCAATCTTTTGTATCATCTAGGCTTGCACTAATAGTAAAAGAAAGCAATTACTAGAGTGTGGAAAAATAAAATTCCTGGCTGGTCACTTATTTACTGAACAGTTCAGATATACTTGTTAATTTGGGTTAAGTTCAGCAAATAATTCGTAAGAGGAGGAGAAAGAATTGTAAGTGTTAAAATTTTCTGAAACAGAGTTTTTTTCTTTTCCTAATGTCAGTTCACAGGGAGGTTTGGAAACCATCCACAGACAGGAGCAGGATGTCTTTCCCTCTTATTTGTCTCAGCCTTGAGAGTTATCCAGAGCAGAATATGACACATGCTCAGTTGCATGATCCCCCAGCCATGGTGTGCCAGTGAGGGTGGAGGGATAGGAAGCCACCTGAAAACTGCAAGAGCCACTGAGAACAAGAGGCTTGTTGAGAGTGTTGCCCCATGGAGCTGGTTTGGCCCTGAGCTCTGAGGCTGAGGGAAGGGTAAATGACCTGCAGTGCCCAGCTGGGCTGTGTAGGGCCAGAGGGTTTGCCCACAAGCCCTCATTGCTGAGGAGCTACATCCAAATGTACTCCAATCACCAATTGGACAAAGACTTCAGTATTTTGGCAGAGTGATCTCCACAGCAGTCAGCATTTGCCCACAATTCACCCTACCTCTTAACCAGGAGGAGCAGTTTATTAATTGAGAACCTCCATAAAGGCGACACTTGAGGATAACGTGTGTGCTGCAGAGCGAAGGATCCTCAGGAGGGTGTTGGGGGAGATGTGGTCAGTGTCTGCCTGGCCTGGGGATCTGAATCGCAGGGATTTCAGAGAGCTCATCGCTTCCTGGGAAGCACTCAACACCTCCCAGGATCAGGCCTGCATGCTGGGTGCAGAGTACCCTACTAAACTCCTCACTCCCTGGTGCTGAGACACCCCCCGTGTTTTCAGAATGCTGTGGTAAGCGGAGTCAGAGAACCTTGGCCTGTTTGGAGAAGAGGGAATAGACAATTTTTATGTTTAAAATACTCCTATTTTTCCTAAATTGCTGTTGATTAAAGGACTGTGGGAAACATGCAAGCATATAAGCAAAAAAATCTCTCTATATAGCTATAGATAGATACTGTGTATTTTATGTAACTATAGATAGATAATATGTTACACCATATCTATAGCTATGTTTTAACAGATAGATATTGTATGCTTTGAGGCCAAGCTTGAAACTGCAGTTTAATGAAAATTACATTAAGCTTCACCATAACAAGAACTGCCCAGTTGATGAAGGATGTGCAGTCTTCTAGAGGGTGAGTTAACTTGCTCATTGCACAAGGACTGGGACATAGTAAAAAAACCCAAACCCAGACTTGGTGTGGACACTGCTTTTAGAAGAAACAGTATTAGGATGAGAAAGACTTTTAGATGACAAAGTACTTTTGCTCTGGTTAGATACACAGAGGCCTATTCTTGGGGTACACATGCATATCTGTTAAATGTATACATTTGACTGTAAGGTCTTCTGGACCAGTTGTCCTCCTGTACCTACTACAGAGAAACACAGCTTCTCTAATTTAAAATTGTGTTAAAGTTTGTGTAAATACTCCTTCTCTGTCTCTGAGGCAAGTTCTTAAGAGTGGACGTTTTAAGAATTTTTTGCAAAGTATAGGTATTAAAATTTGTATACCTTTCAATAGTATATATTCTGCAGAAAAGTATGTAAAACTTCTGGAAGATAAAACTACAGAATAATGCCTCATTTCCATAAATTTTCTTACCTCACTTGTCAGCTGAATGTGTGGAACTTACACATTTTTCATCTCAGTGAGATCTGGAAGGATCAACGACAAAATAAAAAATAAAATTAAAGAAAAAAAAAAAGTAGACTTAAAAAAGTAGATTTAAATAAATCCCTTGTTCTAGTATTACTCAGCTTCTGCCAAGCTATCATTTTCCAGCCTCATAAAACTGTCATGTCATTAGCATTTTGGGATGGTCTTCTTATAAACCTGACCTTTAAAATGGATTTTACACATGGATTTAAAAACCTTATTCTTACTTTCCCTTGCAGCTGCCTCATTTACAGTCAGTAGGGTTTTTTCAGATGGAAACTGCCTGGATTTCTAACTCCTCATTATGTAGCCAGCTTCTCACCTGTAATTCTTTAATTTGGAAGCTAAGTGAGCCAGTGGAGAAATACACACAAAAGTCTGTATGTGACCTTAATTCCAGGCAGGCGGATCATAATGGTGTTTATTGAGCTCCCCTATATATAGAAACTCCATCCTGAGAGAGGCTTCACTCCAAGGGCTGCTTGATCCTCCTTTCCACTGCCAGGCGGTGGGAGGCACTTTCTCTGGCTTTTACTGTAAGCCCAGTGAGAAATACCTCCAGGACATTGGCTGCAGGGACCTCAGCTCGGTGACCAAAGATAGGCCCTGTGGCAGGGAGGCGTGCATAACCAGCAGGGATCGCTTTTCACGTGGCCCTCCGAACATTATTTATTGAACGCTGTGAGCAAATTAATCCAGATCCAGTGCTGGCTGCTCTCCAAAGCTTGGCAATTTCATGTTACAGTCTCATACCAGATTTGCAATGTACTGTTTGAGTGCACATTCATCTCTAGTTGCTCTTCAATGTGAACAACCTGTTGCCAGAATTCAAGACTCTTCTGCAAAACAGTTGACTGAATAAAGGGATGGGGTTGTCCTATATAAAATCCAAACTGGCAGCTTGCATTTCTAATTCTAAAGAAAGTGGGGAAAAAAAATTATACCACTTAATTTTTTCATGTGATAGCTTCTGGCCAGTTAAAAATTGATTTAAAAATATTAAAATAATAAAACTAGATTTAACAAAATCTATTCATAAAAATAATCAATGAACAAGCCATGAGAAAAAATAATAAAAAATCTTGACTATAAATAGTAGGATGCATTTTAAATATAATACAAAACATAATAAAATATAATCCAGTTACACTCACATTGCTTGAAGAGATCATTCCTTTTCCCATGAGCAAACACCCTGAATTATGAAGAAGACAGGTTTTGAGCCTGAACTTTTCAGCTGAAGTCTATCTATATTACAAGTTTTGTGTAACTTTTATGAATGGCCATAACCTCAGCTCTCTTTCCCCCCACAAGCTTGGCTGATAAGAACTCAAGGAAAGGCCACAGGTTTGGGTTTTGTGGCAATGGTCTCCACAGTTCCAATAATCAGATACATCTGCAGTTCTTGGGTTACCCAATAATACTGTACAAAGAATAGGGTCACTGGGGAAAGTTCATTTCCAAAGGCAGGCCCATGACAGGAGACTTGAGCAGACCCAGCCACTTGGGAGAGGTGGTCGTGTGGAAGAGGAACTCTGAGAGACCTGGAGAAAGGAGCAGCAAAGTTAAATCAGTCAGAGTAGCTTCAGTTCCTGGAGAAATATTGGCATAAACTTGCAGTCCTTAGGCCCTTAAAGACAAATAACAGCCAGTGTGAATCTGATAGGATTTGTTCTTGATGAGCTCCTTTAATATCCTAAAACAGGGAAATGGGCTTTGCAGAGAGAGCAGAAATGGCCTTTACCTTTCATATGGCATGATACTTTTCTATTAGCCTGCTAGGGAAGCACCGTGATGGTGAAATTATGAGGCTTTTGAAGGTCAGTTACAAATACTGCATCATTTGTGTTAGTAGTGAACTTATGAGGGTCAACACAATCACGTGTTCAGTATTTTCATTAGTAACTGGAGGAAGAGTAGAAAACATGCTCACAGTAGGGCCTGAGCTGAAGGACACAGTCATGCCAATGTGAAAATTGTGGATGTTACTCCAGGATGTACGAGCAGGACACAAAGTTATCCCTTCCCTCTTCTCACCTGGGGAAGGCTCCACCTGGCATCTTGTGAGCACTTCTTCACACTGCACACACAGATGGGCTAAAGAACTTCTGAAGTGCAGTGATGGGAGATCTAGCTGGTATGTCCCGTCGGCAAAGGGTAAGTGAAATAGGGCTGTTAGGCTTAGTGACATATGGAGTTTGAAAGAAACACACTGGCCACCCTTACTTATGAAAAAAAGCTGCAGCATAGAGTGGGAATCATCTTCTTCCATCTGTGTCAGAAATGATGGCTTTACAGCAAGAAGAAGCCAGATGAACATAAGGATCATCTTTCTGACTGTATATGGATAATCAGGTACCAGGGGAGATGGCCTGGAGAAGCCATGAAGTCTCTGCAAGCAGAAATTTATTAGGACAGGCTGGACATGCACATGCCAGGACACTCCTGAAGGAAATAAAGTGTTTATAATTTATTCTTATTCAACATGTTCCTGCAGTTTGCATGTGCTATTGCTGTCTATACGTATTAGCCACCAGATTCTCTTGTATTAATGACACTGTTTAACCTGACAGATATATGCAAAATCCAGCAAGCATTTATTTTGTCTGAGTAGCAGACTACCCATATAAGTATATGAACTGATATTTAGACTGTATTTGCAGCACGACTGAAAAGTATGGAAGAAGTCTAAACTTGTTTTGGGATTATGTTCCTGCCTGTTTATTTTGGCAGGAGATTTTGGGGTCTGGAAGAAGATGGGTAGCGAGTGGGAGGATCTGCTTTAAAAACATATGCATCTTTTGCAGACCTTGTAAGGCATCCAGCAGGCACTTCTTATAGCAAGGGCCAGAGAGAGCTGCAGGGAGGGCAGCAGGGTTGTCATTTAACAAGCACTTCAGCCACTGATTCTCACAGGGGCTCAGTTACATGGGAATGCACTGCAGAGTGTAAGGCAATGGCCAGAACTTGATCCCGTCTCATCCTGGAGGAAAAAGTGGCCTCCCATTTGGAGTGCCACACCAAGGCCTTTGAATCTTGCAAGCTCAAACACTCAGGTTAGGGTCTTGAAATCCACCCAGCTCTGGAGTCTCTTTCTTTTGAAAGGTCTGACTTTCACTGAAAAGGAGAGGTCTGCTAGGAAGGAGCCTACATGTGGTTTGCATTTGCTGGTTGAGTGTTTAGAAGAGATCCTCAATCTCTCCAACAGGCTCAGTGTGAAAAATAAAAGATTGCCTTGATTGGCATAGTCTCTGTGAGAAAGGATTGAGCCATCCAAGCGTTGGTATTTACTTAGGACTCAGTACTTTGTCAGGCAGTCCCTTGCTAAATCCTGGAAGAGACATCATTTTAGTGCAAGCTACAAAAATCTTAAAAACTTTATTTTCACTGGGGTTTGCTAGAAAACTTCCATACCAACACACATGTGTGTGAGTATTGTATTTCCTTTCAATATATCTGGTAGCACTTGGAGATTTAAAATGTGTGCTGGGCTTCACTGTTTATTGCTAAACCACAAGTTCACTTCTTCTTTCCCAAAATGTTTTTCCTCCTTCCTTCCCAGGTACTAGTTTTAGAGAGAAAATCAGGATGCTATTCTCAATTTTCACTTCTCCTTAGCACACACACACATCTAAATTCCAGTCAAGTATTTATTTGCTTTGATTTCAAAGATGATGTCTACCACAGAGCTCACTTTGACAATATGCAACATTATTAGAAAACTATTGAGAGAAAAATTGAATCCAGCAGTATTCAAATACTACTCAAGACAATAATCAGCTAAAATTAAAGCTTCTTCTTGTGACTACATCATTTTTCACCTCTCCCTGAACCTACAGCAAACATGTTTTGCTGAGTGCACAGACTGCAACAGAATCCTCGTGTGGTTTCCTTATTTTCTGTGAAAGCCATCATTTCTTTCCATGCAAGAAGCTTAACCTCTCTTGCAGACCATTTTAGTTGCTGGAACTGTGTCTGTTCTAACCATGAAAATAATATTTTGATTTTCCTTCTGTATGAGCCTGATTTGAATAACTCCTTTGTGGTTTTTATTCCTCAGTTTTTAAAATCTGTGACTCAACACTGTACGAACTAAAATATGTAACATTGTATTAACATTTCCTAAGGTTAAATTAACAGATTAATATTTTACCTTTCCCTGGTCAGAGAAAGCTCAACTAAATCCTCCACCACCAGTTGTTCACCTTCCTGTCTGTCTCAGAGGAAAAAATTCCCTATGCCTTCTTCTATAAGGTTTCCTATGCAGAATATAGTTACAGTCTCCCTAACTTCATCCTTGATGCCTTGATTCTGCTTTTAAGTGCCTCTTTGCAGATCCCTTTTAAATCTCACTTCCCTGCTACTTCCGTGTGTAATGTATTTTAAGGTGCACAGATAATTCAGCCTATCTGCATTTTTACCATTACCTTTACCTGTCTGACCTAACCTATTATCAGCAAAGGGCAGAATGTGGCTAAAGAGTGGGTGTTGTTATTTTTACCAGAAAGAGCTTAAAAGTAGAGTAGCTACTACATTCTGAAAGGCATTAAACATATTGATATTCTGTGATTGTGAGGACACCTGAGTAACATCATGGCAGATTTAGATGCAGATATCTTAGACACTGGTAGCTCTAGTGAGTCAGAGAGATTTACAGGTGGAAACCACAAGAGACTAATTGGTGCTAATGAATTCCTCAACTGAATATTGTAGAATCATAAGAATGACATGTTAGTTATTGATATCCAACATTATTAACCCAGTCACATTGATCTGATTACTTATAAACGGAGAAGTCTTGCCAAAGTAGAGTGAGAAATTGCTATTTGCAAGAAGGTGCGATGGCACCACAGTTTTCCTGTGTAGTTTTGGCTGGGACCAAACAGGTCCATCACTTCACTGTGTTCACTGTAGGGTTTGTCTGGCAACAGTGGCAGATACAGAAAAAACTTGAAAACAAAACCATCCACACTTTTGCAAAGCTGTTGAAGAACTCTGATCCTTTGTAAGGCAGTGCTACAGGGGAGCAGTCCTGTGGAGCCAGTCCCTGGGATCAAGCTGTGCACCTAAGCTTTGGATACAATGCATGGAGACTAATAGACACCTCCAAAACAGGCTTTACAAAAGCCAACACTAAGGTAGCTAAGAGGAAAGGCTGAGGAGAAGGAATTAAGCTTAAACCCCCATGGAATTTTACACTTTGTTCAGGGCCAGACTTGCAGCAAAGCATCTCTCAGGAGCTGGCGCCACGTCAGTGCAGTAATTTCTGATACAAAACAGTGAGGAGGAAATCCTTGTCATTCCCACACCCCCTTCCCTAACACCATACAGTGATTAGAGCCCTTAAGCTAGATGTTACAAACTCCCTTTTTATAAAGGGCATTAGGAGTTGTGTGGCACTGTACACTGTAACAATGTCTTAGTGCCACAGGAAATACCTTGATCTGACTGCCTAAGGCATGCAGGCCTCTAGGGCTAGCCACAACTGAAAGTGGAGAAGAACAAGTGTGGATTTTATGTATGTATTTTTGTCATAAGGGGCATAAACTCCCCATGCTTGAGACATAATATGTTATAAACATACATGTATGAGTGCTCCATTGAGATTTCAGTCTCAGTTGTGAGAGTTGTTGCCTGGTTTTGTAAGACTGAGTGGATTAAGTTTAAGGTAGTACCAAAGGAAAATAGCAGGGAAAAAAAAAACATCTCTAGACCATAACTGAAAACTAGACTAAAAATAGATAAATAAAGAGTCAAGTTTCGATGCTGGTTTTGGTGGGGATCTTGTCTGGGGATCTTGGCAGGAGTACATGAACAACAGCTACAACTCAAAAAACGCCACCACTTTAATTGTGCAGGTTTTGGGAGCAAAGATCTGATTCATTGTGTATTAATGCAGGAAACCCAAATACCAGAGAGAAGAGTAAGGTGTGAGAGACTGACACCTAAGACCCTAGTTTGGTGGATCAGAACATAGGGGCACTGAGAACGTGGGGTGGAGACCTTGCTTGAGAGGAGGCATCTGGTAGAAGGCAGAAACAGAGCAGAAGGCTGGGCTGCTACAGCTGTCAGTGCTCACCCAAGTACAATGAATGATCAGGGTTTAAAACATAGTGTTCTTTTGCATCCCAGAAGAGACTGTATTTGAGGATCTACTTTTGTCCCATAATCAGTTAAAACCAAGGTGTCTCTTTAATAATGTGTTAAAATACTGTCTTTCTCTAGTTATGTCATGTTTTTATTATTTGTGCTTGGGACAGAGGGGAAAATCTAAAATGTGTGTAGGTGGGACACAAATCCCAGTGAAGTTGTGTTTAGAGATGATGATGCCAATTGTCACAGTTCTGTGAAGAACTGTGCTCATTGTGTGTACAAGGGGGGTAGAAGCTACATAAAGCTGGCTAAGGCTGGGTAAGCCCAGTACTCCTGAGGGCTGGTGCCCAGCTTCTCATTAACAGCACACTGGAGGCAGGACAGCCTCAGCAGTTATCCCTGCTGCATGCAAAGAGCCTCACTGCATGTGATCTGACTTGCTCCAAACCCTCCAAGGTTGGAGGATGTGTCTTTCTGTTAAAATGTCACCGGGTGCTTCAGTAACATTTTCCATGCTGTCAATCTGTAGCCTAACAAACTACCATTTATCTGTGTAGGGTACTAAAAAATGGAGCCACTTCACTTGTTTTCCTTCAGACAGCAGAGATCCTTACCTGACACGGAGTATGAACCTGCCATTGCTGCAGGGAGCCTCACAAGACTCTGTCTGGGTACAGTAAAGGAGGGAGCTCATTTTTCCTAGAGGCAGCAGCAACCTCATGGGAAGGATGGCAGGATGACTATCTGGGAGCACTGGGAAACCCTTTTTTTAACAAGGACAGTGCTGGGAAAAGGTCTGGGATGGTGTCTGCTTTGCCTCTTGGTCCCTGTATCCCCGTGGTATAACCAACAGAGCCGCACACTGTAACAGTGCATGCAGATGTAGGTTTATGGATCCTGGTATTTGCCTTAGGGATTTCCACAACTCTCCCCTACCCCAGTTCAATGTCACCAGCTAAATGACAGCTTGCTCACCCAAGTGTTCAGGTGCTTATTTATTTTTAGGCTGTAAATTTAGAATATTATCTTCATTGTATTCCTGATAGCTGCTCCTCAGTGTTGCTTGCTTTCCTTCATTTCTCCTCCTCAGTGTTTAACAGATTGCCTTTTTCTTCCATGGTGCTGGAGTGATTTTTGGTGTCATCTTGGGGACTGCTCAGTAAAGCTTTCAGCCACCAAAGGTCAGGCATGCCATAGAAATGACTATTAATAGGTCTTAGGTGCTGGTTATGTCTAAACCAGCATTTCTTGGAAAAAGGCAGCTTGAATCCCCTGACCAGTGCTCTTTTGCCTACTGTAAAGGTACAGGGCCAGGCTGGCATCCATGGGATGTTCCTCTGCAACACACCTCCCATGAGTGGGGACACAGGGTGCAGGGGGGTAGCTAAGGGAAGAAAGGCACTGTTTAGCCACTGCTGCATGTGGGACCAGGGTGCACTTGCTGTAGACAAGCCTCCCACAAGCCGGTGTCCTGGCAGCTGTCATTTCCAGCCGGTGCCACCGGCTCCGTGGGGAGACGGGCAGTGGCACCATCTTTGAAGGCATGGACAGCTCTGCCCTTCCAAGGGATGTTCGGCCGCCTTTATTCCGGCAAACACAGACGTTTAAAATAAGATCTTTCTGACCGTCTGAAAGACGCCGGGTCTATGTATAGCCCGCGCACGGGGCCGGCCAAGTGAAGCCCATTTCGAAGAAGCCGGAGCGACCAGGTTCTGTCCCGGGATCCGCAGGGCCACCCTGCCGCGGTGACCCAGAAGGCAACCCCTGTCCCGCGACTGGCTGCGGGGGCAGCTGAGC
>VXBX01000545.1:179711-223533 GCA_013400415.1 Scytalopus superciliaris
CGCGCTGTTCCGCCCGCCGCTGCCCGTGGCCGCCCTGCCCGCCGCCGCCCCGCCGCCGCTGCTCTGCTTCTCGCCCTCCGTGCCCGCCGCGCCCGCCGCGGCCGAGCCCTTCCCGCAGACGCAGCGCAAGGTGCTGCTGGACGTGAGCACCGGGCAGTACTACCTGGTGGACACGCCGGTGCAGCAGCCCCTCAAGCGGCGCCTGTTCGACCCCGAGACCGGGCAGTATGTGGAGGTGCCGGTGCCCCAGCAGCCGGCCGTCGCCCCCGTCCCGCTGCCCCTCTCGCCCCTGGCCCTCAATGCCGGTGCCTACGGCGCCACGTACATGCTCTACCCCGGGCTCTTGCCCGCCGCCACGGTGCTGCCCGCCGGGGCCCTGCAGCGCCCGCTGTCCCACTCGGGCAGCGATGCCAGCGCTCCGGCAGAGCCCGGCAGCCCAGCGGCAGCAGAGGCAGCTTTTGCCGAGAGCCCCTACTACGTCGCCACCAGCAAAGGCCCACCGCCCCCACGGCATGGGGCAGCCGAGACGAAGCCCGTCATCAGCATCACAGCGCCAGCCACCGGCCCGCGGATCGTGGCGCCGCCCTCCTTTGACGGCACCACCATGCGCTTTGTGGTAGAGCACCGGTGAAGAGCGCAGGTGAGAGTGCTGGCTGTCAGGCGTGACAGGCACCACTGATGGCTAGGGGCAGATAGGGTTAATTGCCAAATGACAGCTGTGCTACAGCTTTTCCTCAGGGGGGAAAGTGTCCACAGATGGACTCTCACCAGGGCTTAAAATACCGGCATAAGATAGAAACACAAAGGTTACACACACCCATTAGTTCAGTTGAGTATCCCTTGCGGCTGTAAATGCCATCTTTTTTTGGTCCAGAGGCAGTTCTAGTAAAAGCACACCATAGCTGCTTTTTACGTGGTCTGTATTTGTGTAGCTTTGGTGCCGGGGCACCTCCCTTTGCTCCTGGGGATGGGAGTGTGTTTGGGCATCTCCTCTTGCAAGCCGTGAAACAGCCCCTTTGCCTTAGCAACACATCCTCCCCTTTTCTCACCTCTTGCCTCTTCCTCCCAAGCAGAGGTGAGCACCTCTCACTTTGCCCTGCGCCCCTGTTTCTCCCCAACCTCATGAAGAGTGGGACAGGGGTTTGATGGCAGCAAACCCTTATTTCATGCCCTTCTCTTTAGTGGGATGAAGGAGTGGGATGCATGGTACAGACCCTGGTGTGCTCCGCCGGTGCCATGGGGCTGCTGGCAGGTGCAGGGGTGCCCACAGCTGCCTGTGCTGCAGGAGGGCTCCAGAAGAGCCCATGGGCAATGTTGCTAAGCCCGGTTTTGCACAGCTACTCCAAGCTTGGCCTGTCGCAGTCCTAACAGTGTCCAGTTACCTAGGGCTGTAACCCAGGGCCAGTCTCCAGATTCAGGGATGCATGAGCAGGGGGCATTGAGTACAGCTCCTGGGGCAAGGAGGAGGGCACAGGACTGGGCCTACCAGGATGCAGGATGGGTGTGGGATGTCTTGTGCAAAATAACCAAGGAAAAATGATACTTCCTTTTAAAACACCTGATACATTACAAAAGTGCCTTCAGGATCTTTTGCCTCTTGCATTAGAGTGCATGGCTAATCTTCATCAGGTGCAGTATTGGGCAGAGTTACCCAAATCTTCTGTGGCTTACCAAAAGACTCATGGAATTGGGTTTTGGTATATATGAAAAGGCAAAGAGAAAGACCAGCAACAGAGTCAGAGGTTTGGGTTTGTCACCAGTTTTTACTTAGCTTTGTCCAGTTGGATGCTTGAGGGTAAATTTTTTCTTCCAGCACTGGGATTATCTTTTTTTGTTTTAACAGTTCTTTTAATTTGCAGCATCTGCTACTGCACAGCAGAGTATTTGTTGGATGAAAACCTTATTGATATGATTTATACACTTACTTCATCTCTACTTGTAAATATTCTGGCTTCAAAGTTCCATTCTTTTATCCTGGCTATAAATTAAGTTGTTTTCACTCAGGACAGGCAATGTGCCAATTTAACTTGAGCTCTACTGTGCTACTCAAGTTCATCTTGTCAGTAAAGTCTCCATAGAGTATAGGATAAAATGGGAAAAGGTAATTGATTTTTTTTTTTCCATTTGGTCTATAGGCTGAATTGAGACTGCTAGCAGAAGGAATTTGTTAGATTTCTGTTTAGAGGCTTGACGGTTTTGAAAAGGTGTGGTATGTTGTAGACATATTTTGAACACCAGCTATTTAAACAAAAACCTCTAGCTTTTCTTGTATCACTCTTTAAAAGTGAAACCCATCATATTTCCTGGTGTGACCTGTCCCTCGATTCCCAGGAGGTTATCCTGCAATGTCATGTAGCCAGCTTGCCTACTGTGCCTGGAGAGTCAGGCGATGCTCTTGGCAAATTGCTGCTTCTCACTGGTGAAGTCAATAACTGCATCAATACTCTGCTGGATCTGTTATATCAGAGCTCTACCATTGCAACACAGGTGTGAAAGCTGCCCCAAAAGACTGGTGATGCAAAACCTTGAGTACTCATTACGAAAAGTCATTCACCAGTATGAAGACTTTACCATTTTTAAATCTTTTTAACATGCCAAGGTGCATGTTGTCCAGTGCAGACAGGGGTGCCCCCTCCAGGCTGT
This sequence comes from Scytalopus superciliaris, assembly GCA_013400415.1. Lineage (NCBI taxonomy): Eukaryota > Metazoa > Chordata > Aves > Passeriformes > Rhinocryptidae > Scytalopus > Scytalopus superciliaris. The sequence continues at coordinate 182,355 of VXBX01000545.1, forward strand.
CTCAGACCTGCTGAGGTAGGTGTCTTGCTGGTATATGACAGATGCAGTGTAGTTTTTTGTCTTGACCTGTTCTGAAAGTCAGTAAAACATAACTGTGATTGCATGCTGCAAGAGGCATCTAGCTTGTCATTAGACTTTGGTTATCCGAATAACTCTCAGTGGAAAATAAGATATACGCCACACATCTGTAGCCTTCTTCCTCTTATTTTCATTCACCTACAAAACTTTCATATCCCTGTGGATAATTTTTCCTCTTCTCTCTTTTATTATCTTCTTTTTATTTGGTTTTCCATTATTTTTCTCTATCTCATGTTGTTCCCTTCATAATTAAAAAGCATTTTTTTTGCTTGGGGTACTGTTTTTCCACTAACAAGAAGAGCAGTTATAATTTCATATGAATCAGAGGATGAACTGTTGATCATTTTTTCATCCCAGTTGCTTTCATATCAGAACAGGTTTGTGTTTTTTTATTGCAGCAGTGCTGTACAGATCTTACAAGGGATTTTAAATGGGCCAGATTTCATGTGAGCGTGGGAGTTGAATAAAGTACTGTCCTTTTAGGTCCTTTTTCTTTACTAGCTAAAATAAGCTGAATGAATGCTTTCTTTCCACTCCTGTATTCCTTTCTGCACTGCACATATTCTTTTCTTCTTTGCCCTCTGTTTTTTCACATCTTCGTTTACAAACTGTACTACTGTGTCAAGGACTGCTCCAGTTTGAGTTCTGTCACCTTTTGGTGATCGGTGTGGCTTGAAGCTTCAGTAGTGGCAGAATGCCCATGGCAATGTTGGCACCAAGTTCTCTGCACATCTGCTGCCCTTCCAGAATTTCTTTCTGTATCTGATGCTCTTCTCTGCTTAATCAGTGGGATAAAATGGATCCCATCAATTTGTATTCTGGCAAAATCCAAGATGCCATTTCTTAATTATTATTATTTTATATACAGTAAATATTAGAGAATATGCACATGTTTCTCAGAGATATCATAAGGTCGTTTTTCTTCCTCCTCCCCCCTTTTCTTTGCTCACAGTAGTTGGGAAGCTTTAGCAACATAGTACTTGCCTGCTGCACTTCTTCTTTCATATGGGGAAAAAGTGGTGCTAATTTTCAGTTCAAGTAAACTTGCCAGTCTGCTTGCGTCTAAACCTAGACAGCACCAACCTGCAGTGCATGGACTGCCTGACAGGAGCTTATTCCCAGCCGGAATGACTGAAAATGTATTTTTAACTTTTGTATCTATTCCCACATTATACTCTGTAGGATTTCTGCCTTGTGTCAGGTAAATAAATGAGAAAATAACAGGTAGCAAAGAAGAAAGCAACTGTAGTAAATTGTACTGCCAATACAAGAAGGGTATTTTTCATTGCTCTGTTAAACATGTGCATAAACCCCTTATAGTTACAGGAATATGTATGCAAATATACATACTAGTTGTGTTTTCTTTTTAACTACCATCAGACAATCTATGCCTGCCTTTAAAAATTTTGTTTGGATAGCATATATGAATGATTTTTAAAGGCTCACAAACTGATATTTTTAACTTTGTTTTAGTTGTTTGCCATTCAGCAGAATGTATGTTCTACATTATTAAGTCAGGAAAAACCAACTTACAGTGAAATAGACGGTACATAGGATTTACTTATGCTGATGCCTTTGCTGAGAATTTAGTAAAGCATTTATCCCATATTAGTGGGTAATGCAGGAATATTCCAAGAACCAAAAAGGCTTCAACATTTGATCTAGTAAATCAGCCTATGAATGGAAGTAAGCATGAACTTGTGTTCAAAACCACAGTACTTAGGAAATGTTTAAATAATGCTTAATCTTGATACCAGTGAAAGTTAATGGTGAGCTTAATGACTCTTTTTGACCAGGATGATTTCCTGAGCCAGTATTTAAGTCTTAACTCCACAAATCTTGGAGCACATGATTGTGGGTTGTTGCCTTTTTGCTTATGTATGCCATGCTAGATACTGTGCTGGTAAGTAAAGTGCCCAGGTCTCTAAATGGATCGTTTAAATCCGAGATAGATCACATTGCACTTTTCCACCTATGGATGTGGGGTCCATGGGAAACTGTGGCAGTAGCTTAGGGAATGAGTACCAAGAATAGCGTGACAACAAAGGAGGTATTATGCACTTCTATAGAGGAATAAAGATTGTTAAGACGGTTGTGGCAGCTCTCTTACAATCTACTGTATATTAATTATGCTTTTCTGTTTTTCTTTGGGTTTTTTCACAGGGAAAAGGAAGAAGAATTATGCTTCTTTAATTTGAAATACACTTGGTAACTCTTAAACATTCATCCTAAAAACTGCTTCTACAGTTTTCTCTTTTTTTTTTTGCTTCATCATACAAACCAAGTGTTTAAGTTTCTTGTTTTCTCCTAAATGCTCCCCAGTTTTGGAGTATGCCTGCATTTAATTATGTGAGCAACGCTAAATTCCTGCATTGTTTTGTGCAAAGTTGTTTTTGTATTGAAGGCAATCTGCAGGCTTTAGGCATTGCCTCTGTGCTGGTAGCTAGTGGTAGAAGTGCCACTACAGGTGTTTGCAAACTGCAGGGTGTAAATGCAGCAGTGTTTCAGTGTAGATCGACGCACAGCTACGTTCAGGTCCCTGGAACGTATTGTGATGATCCAGTGCAGCCCTGCAGCTCTTTAAAAGAAAAAAATAAATAAAGCCCTCAGCTCTCTCCCATTGCAGTAATGAGAGTAAACCCTGTAGGTTTTGGTGAAAATTTGCAATCAGATGGGTTTTTTTCTATTCTCTGCTTCTCATTTGGAATTGTAAACGGAGAGAGCTGTAGTGTTAAAATTATCTTTAGTGTTTATTTTTTGGCATGGTTCAAAACAAATTGTGTAAATGTCCGAAAACACTTTTGATTGTTTTCAGTTTTTGTTTGCTCCTCTGTACTGTGTTGAACATCACAAGTTGCCTTAATTATGACAGTGTTTATGACGTGTTTAAATACTGGGAAACCAAAAATTGAATGTAATATTTTAAAATCCTACTTCTAAAGGAGAGGACAGCGTTTATTTTTCTTTAAGACTGCAGCCTATTCGTCCAGAAATTACAACATTGCTAAAAGTCCAAATGCAAACCCCAAAAAGCATTTGCCCATAGGTAGGATTTTCTTCCACCTGTTCCTGAGGTTTCCTGATGCTAAGGAAGTTTCAGTGTTTTCCATTTTTAAAATAAGCTGTAGGTTTTCATTTTCTTGCGTAACTCTCAAGATACAAAATACTCAGAACTGAATTTAACCATATGTGTGAGACTGTATTTCAATGCAATTTATTTATTTACAGGTACAAATTGAAATTGCCGTCAAGATAAAATGCACTGCAAGTACACAGATAGTGAGTGATTTATCATATATCTTCTCATTTATCTTCATCATTGTGGAAATGCAATGAAAAATATTCTAACCCTTTTTTAAGAGCTTAGTGTGCCCAGCCAGAGCATATACTGTACAGGCTTAATCCCCATGCTCTTCAGTTGTACAGTCTACAGTTACAGCCTGTAACTTCCTTCTGGGATTGGGGCTGGATGACTCTTAAGGAAAATGAATGCTTCCTCACCATTTTCATGGATGAATAGGTCTGTAGATGCTGTGATTAGAGTATCAGTGTTAAAGGAAACAGTACTTCGGACTGCAGGACAGTGCAGGTACCAGAGTAGATTGTCCACTGTGACACACACGTGTACAGTACGTACATTATAATACTAGCATCCGTGTTTAAAAGTGTTTCTGTCCTATCTTTTCCTATATCGGTGCTCGGAGAGAAGTTTCACATTTGCAGTTTACGAGATATAGGTTTGCACACACAAACTCAGGTTTACAGTTTCACCCGGTGTACTTGAAAGGAAAAACAAAATGCATAGAAAACAAGTGCCCAGGATTTCAGTATGTATTTGCTGGAGGAAACTTTTGCAGGTTTTTTTTTTTTTTTCCCACTGCTCATGGAGACAAAAGCAATGAAATGAGGGAATGCCAACAGCTGTTTTTTCTTCTCAGGGGAGATTTGATTGAATGTGTCAGTCCTAATCTCAAACAGTGTTTACTTAATTTTGTCTATTACTAAAGCGAATTTGTGTTTGCATCAAGGGGTCTTTTTTGCAAGGTGCTTTGTCTTGCAGACCCAGTCCAGCAAAGCCTTCACATGCACTCTAACTCCAAATATCTAAGCAGACTGCTGGAGACTTCAGTGGAAGCACAGTCCTTTTCTTTTTCCTTCTCCCACCAATGCAATGCTTTGCTGAACTTGGCCCAGAGCACTGAGTGCCTTGCAGAACCAAGAGCTGGATTCTTCACTTTATTCATAGAAAAGAAGAGCTCTGGGCTCAAGTCTAGCAGGACCCAGCAGATAATACCAGGTCACCAAAAAAAACTCTGGTAATATGGTGCTCCTCCATGTATACCCAGTGGTGAATTTCTCCAGTTGATGGGGTGATGTGTAACCACATATCTTGGATTAGAGTCAAGCCCTCCATGTCAGGGTTCACAAGCTGCTAGTATTATATGTTTCACGGTGCAGTCATAGTATGTTACAGCTGAAATTCACCCCATGTGCAAAGCAGGGCAAGATCCTGTGCACCACTCGAGTTCCCTTCCAGCCCTGCTGTCAGGGTTTGAGGGCTGCAAAAGCCAACTATCCACGTGTTTTAGGTCAGGATCCAGTTAAAAGTTTGAGTGGGACTGGAGTGATGCACCACAATGTTGTTATGGTCTTTTGCAGCAGGGTTGGTTTCACTTAGTCAAATTGGTGAATCAGTTGGTGAATGATTTAACATGTATTTATGGGTTGTGTGGGGTGTTTTTCCCCCTTGTCTGCATTCAAAGCTACCTTTATTCTTTAGTGTTGATGGCCAAAGTGTCATTCCTTATGCTTATAAATTGCCATTAACTTGTGGCTACCTGAGAACACATACTTTAAAAATGCTTGTGCTTTCTTCCCCCCCTATTTCTTTTTTATTTTATTTCTTCTTTTTTTCCTCCTTTTCTTTTTCCTCCCATTTTTAAGGGGGTGACTTAGTTACCAGTGTAAAGATATTTAAAAATGCAAATGTGAAGTAAGGCTAATGATTGTTAAGAGGATGTGGGTGGTATGTCTGATGAGAGAGCGGTGGACTATAGGGCAAAGGGGAAAATGCTGTGAACACATTGTGTTGATGATTGTTGCCTGTGGAGGAAAAAATAAGAAAAAGAAGATACATAAGTGGAGAAAAATGGACTCTTTGAGCTGCTCTCAATGTAGACAACACTGTGGCAAGTGCGTAGATGAAACCAGAGTGATCCCACTGCGGGATGCCATGAACTTGGGATCGAAGGACAGCGGAGTCGCTCTCCAAATTGCACTAGGAGTGTGTTGCACATTGGGAACACTTCAGTACATGACAACCACGTGAGAACAGACTGCCTAAAACCACCAAGTACCAAAGTTTGTAACTGAATGAGTTAGCATTTGTATTATGTTGGGTTTCTTGAGGGGTTTTTTTTGTTTTGGTTTTTGGTTTTGGGTTTTTTTTGTTTTTTGTTTTTTTGAATGTTATGATAAATAAAATGTATTTTTCAGTAAAAGACACACTGCAAGTAAGTCTGCAGTTCCTGGCTTGGTCCTATGTTTGCAAAATTACCTTGGCTGTTGTGCAGAAGAAGTGATAACAGAGGCATTACTTGTTTCAACATATAAACAGTAGAAAAGATTTCTCTGGAGAACAGATCAAAACCCTCCTATGGAGGGTCTCCCCAGGTTTGTCCTTATTCTTCTGTCTTAGGACAAAAGGAAGCTAGGGCATTGCTTCATTTGATTATCTGATTAATTTCTTTTCCCCAGGTATAACTTAAATGAAAAAAGAACTCTCACTTTAGTGGACTAACTTTGACTGGTATATGAGTTTGGGTATCCAAAGAACTGCTTCTTTGTCAGTTGCAATATGTTCAGAGAGAGCAGTTGGTGGGGTGGAAAACTTTTTTCTGCTCATTCTCTTTGTTATTTTCATTGTCTAATATTGCAGTATGAGCAAATATAAGATGACTTTATTAGTGGATAGCAATATTGCTTGAATTACTGCTAGGAAAAATGTTTTGCTGCTTTTGTGTGTTTCTTCTACCCTCATGGAGATGGAGTAGCTTTCTGTTGTTAAGTCCAAGTGTTTAAAAAAGCATGAGTCAAATATGGAAAAATCCCCAAACAGACTTGAAAACCAAAATATTACTTTTACAGTTTAAAAGAACACACTCACTTCTCAGTTTTCAGTATATAAGGGGCATATTATAAGGACATTCCTTTTAATCATGTGCCTGAGATGTTTAAAGGAAAACAGATTCCCACCTCATTACTTATCTGCAAGTAATACAATATCAAGACATCTGCTATGAATTTGCTTTATCATTCCAAGACATTGGCTGCACAGCCTTCCTACAGGAAAATTTGAGAACTGTCCTTTTACTTTTCTCCAAAGAGAGCTCCTGGAGCCAGAGTTCAGTGGACCTCTGTTAACTAGATTTTCACATGACTTCTGTTTCTCACAACAGACGAAAAATTTAAGCTGAAACCTCTACAAAAGAGAAATCAAAAGTAAATAAACTGGGAGACATGAACTTTAACCTTTCCCTAAGAAGCCCAGTCTCTCAACCAGTGTTTGTCCAGCTGCAATGTGCCTCACATCCACTGAAGTTAAAATAAGGGGATTTCTTATAATACCTTAAATAAACTGACAGGTGGAATATGTCTGGGATTTTCAGTGATCGTTGGAGAAAAATTTACAAGTTTCTAAGTATTATTTAAAACACTACTGGTAGGAATGATGAGACCAAAATGGTAAAAATGCAACTCTTTTATTAGAAGGAGTGGGAACAAATTAAAATGGGAAGCAGAAAATTCCCTGATGTCAGATCTAAGCAAACTATCCAGGATAAAACATAACATTAAAAAAAAAGTAAAAAAAGAAAGAGAGAAAAAGCAACTATTTAACTATCTTAGAATCGCTGTCTCCTTGGCTTGTCTCTACTGAGAACACGTAATCTGCTTGCCAAACCCAAACTGTGTCCTTACTCTATCCATCTGTTTTTGAGGTACCCATCAGCTATTTACTGTATTTGAATCTGATGCTGCAGAATAGTTCCTGCCAGCCCGGCTCTGCCACTGCCTGGCTTTCCATTGACTTCTGTTGGACAAAGCACACAGTTCAAGTTGTAAATGTGCTAAAACCCCTTGCTTAACCAGGACTTCCGTTCCTTTGCTATTTTTAACAAACCCTCCTGTGTTCTAAGGTAGCGTTGCAGTGTGCATTATATAGGCTTGTCACTCATAACACATATCTGTAGGTAAGGACTGCAGTTCCTTCTGTGGTGTCCAGCCAGACAAATTCTCTACCAGATGCTCTCAGTAAGTCAGAGTTGGCTTTATAAGCAACATGTACTCATTGGAAATCTGGGCTAAGTATTTTACAAGTTGTTGCCTGTGTATTAACCCTAGCACTCTTCACTAAGCATAATTAAATTTTCTTAAAAATAATTGAATTGATGATCCTATTCCCCCTAACAAAGGCAAAGGAAGATGCTGTCTGCATGCTTGCAGGCTGTTGTGAGATTATGCTGATTTACACCATGCAGCTCTGAGTCTTATCCATTATAGGTAGGAAAGAAAGCATTTTACCAGCACTTACTTATGGTCAATGTTACAAAAATAATGACTTAATCCCTATATCTGCTAACCTGTACTGCACAGATGGCTGTCCTCATAACCTCATAAAGAATCTTTAATCTTTGTATTTCCCTGTGCTTTCTGCACCAGAATATGTTGAGGAATGTAGTGAGAAATGGAACCCTGGAATTTGCATATATTTTTAAGAGGATATGAAAAATAATCTTTAAAAATTAGCACTTCATGAAAGTTTAAGGGGAAAGTTTCAATATTTCTTTTGCCAGAGGGTTGCTTTTTGGACTTCAGTGGAGTACAATTCCTTTTGGTGCTTCCAGTTAAAAAGGACTGAACATTTATTGCTTCTCTAAACCTCACATATGAACTATTGTTTAATTGCTACTATTGCTGATTATTTAAAAGTAAGTGTAATCCCATTAGTGAAGATGTATGTTGCATCTTTGTGATTAGCCCCCACTGCTTTGGTAAACACAGAGTTTGCTTTGGTTGTAACCCTAAGTGTGTTTTCACTTCAAATGCAGGCTTGAGCAATGTATTCATTTCACCTTATTTTTAGAAGTTTGTTAGTTTTGTTGTTTCCTTAGCTATGGAGACCAAGTAAGGAAGCCATGGCCTTCCATTACCCAGCTGTTGGACTAAACCTCTCCTGGAATCCCCATTATGTCCAGCTGTTAGGGTCAGATAACTTCAGAAGCAAGTGTCTTGCTGCCATGCCAGGGCTATCTGTGAAGACACACATCAGTTCTGAAGGAGCAATGTGGGTCTCAGAGGCTGTTTAAGTTTCAAGGGATGTTGTCAAAGCTGTGTAAGCCCCACAATTGCCCTTACAGGTTGTCACACTCTGAAAGACCAGGTTTCAGTAGTGAGGTTGGGCACATGGTTTTCCCCAACAAGCTGTGCTAGGGCTTGTTGAATAAATAAAGCAAAAGACACGAATCAGTATCTCTGTGAGACATGGTGGATTTATGTTAAACAGACCTGTGCATTTCACCTGGTGATGGTGGCCAGACACCTGGCAATAGCCAGATTGTCTTTTCTTATTGGAAACTACCTCGTGTTACGCTTTTTTAAATGTGATCACCAGTGTTAGGTTATTTTCATGTGCTAAAGGGCCCTGTTTTACAGGCACCCATTCAGAAGGTTCTTCAATTTATAAAATTGAGAATGGGTAAGCCTTGCAGTGGGATTCCTGGTATCAGGCACAGATCTTACAGATACAGATTGTGTTATCTAGAGCATTTTTTCTGATTTTGGGTTGTGAGGTCATGGGCAAGCCTGGCAGAGTACAGATGCAAATTAGGATTCAGAGTTGAGGTTGTCATCTGTTGATATCTCAATTCTCTACAAGTGAAATAGTGATGATACCTATTTCTCTGTGCCACTCTTTGTCCACTTTCTATATTTAGAATGGCAGATCACTGCAGGAGGAGACTGCCTCTTTCTAGGTGTGTGAATACTTAGCTCTGGTCTTATTTTTGTTTTATATGACACTAATAGTTGCTAGTAATAACAAGTGTCAAAGCTTGTCCCCTGTTTGTTCCTAAAACAGTACTGGAGGTATCAAAGAGTGTTTACAACATACAGGGTGCAGACTTGGAGAGTGTATGTTGAGGTAAGTATTGAAAGAGAAGAGGGGTGCCTAGGTCTTACCTCTCCTCTGGACAGAGGACTTGGGCACCTGCAGCATGTGGTGCATCCTGCTTGGGTTCTGCACCACCCTCAGGAGATACCTCTGTCTCCTGATTAGAGGGGGAGCCCAGGACAAGTGGCTGTCCTACTCGGTTATTGCTTCATATATGTGAAGGTGAGTAAAATGGTTCCTCTTGTCCCTATCAATACCATTCCTTCCCCAATGAGAGGCTTTCCCAACCCAGAAAGCAACAACCAAGAAAAAAGAGTGAAAACAGTTTCTTCACACTGTATTTTTACCTGTTTTATTTATGCTTTGACTAGAAATGTATCAGCATTTTAAGGAAAGATAGCATGCAGACTCTTTCGTCCCATTGACATTTTGATTTTTGCAGATCTCTGCACTTTTCCTTTTTTACAACACAACAGAATGTGAATTTTTTTCTTAATCTTGTAATAATTTTTTTCATGACAATCTATGAATTTTCCCTGCCTGCTTTTGGTTGGGTTTTTTTTTTTTTGTTTGTTTGTTTGTTTGTTTTTTTTAAAGGAATTGTTCCTGGCTTTTTAGTTTACTTTTTTGTGACCAACACTCACCCACCTTGTCCTATAAAAATTAAATCAGATGGATCATGTCAGAGATCAGCTGAGCTGGAATGAGGTATACCCTTAATCCACAAGGCTGATGTAAATGTAAAACTTCTTCACTGTTCTTATGAAAGCACTTCTTGAAGTGAATAAGTTATTTTAATCAGAGGACTTGTATGAGTAGTGATTACTTTTTTGCATTGAAATACAAGCCTGACTTAACTAGAAGAAAATGTTCTTGCTTGGCATAGGCTTTGTATTTCTTTCAAGACACTTTCTTTCATCATAGTTCAGAATTGCCTTAGTGGGTGCTCATTTTTTGAAATACATCCGCCTTGATTACATACAGGGACTCAAATCTTTAGGAGGCAACCTTGAAGAGCAACCAGTGTTGGCTTAACTCTGCTCCTGGTGATAACTACAGAAATTATACCATTGATTTCAATGGGAACAGAATTAAGGCAACTGTAAGCACTTCTGGAAACAGGACCCCCCAAGGTTAATCAATTGTATTTAACTATAGCAGCTAATAAAAAAACTCCAAAAGATAAATAATAATAATCAAACTCTGACTGCTTAAAAAAATGCAAAATCCTTTAAAATCATTAAAATAAAACCTGCTTTTTTTGTAAACAGGCAATACTGAGTAAGCAGGAATTCATGGTCCCATCTAGATGTTAATTGTACTTGAATATTTGAATGGGGATTGTTCATACGCCTAAAACACCCAAATACTTTAAAATATATTCATAAATAATCATTCTTTATACATCATAATTGTTCTTACTGCATGTCAAAAACACAGACTTCTGAATTCCCCAAGAAAGAAAAATGAAGGATTATTTTTGCTTTTGGCACAAAAAAAGTAAAAATAAAGAACAAGCACCACCCTTAAGGGAGTGCATGGAATACTACCAAATTGGTCTTTATTTGTCTTAGGTTTCTTTTTACAAAAGTTTTAAATATAGTTCAACATGTAAACACCGTGCACGCACTGAGAGTTTGATCCTGGCCCATTGAAATCAATGGCAAATTTCCCATTAACTGCAGTAGTGCAAGACCAAGCCCCACGTTAGTATGGTACGTGCAAGCCCAAGTCACTGAGGGAGCCGCGGGTTCAGGAAAGCAAAAGCTCAGATTCTTCTTTCAAAACCAGCTGCCAGCGGAATCAGACTTTGCACCGAAAACCTTCCTGCACATGTTGGAGTTCTCTTGATGGAGAGGGTATTCGTTCCCTGCCAGCATTTCTGCTTTCCCTTTCCTTGCAGTGTATCTCCTGCCAGATGGCAGACTTTCATACTTAGTCACGGAACTCCTGTAAAGACACAACACGGTGGTCTGGCATTAGCAAATTCATGCAAAATTTATGGCTATGCACTTCCTATCTCAACAGTGTAATAGAGAACTGCTGGCAGAGTTTCAGGTCACCATCAGAACTGATTGTACATGAGGGGATCAGTGAATTTCCACTTCAGTTAGTTCACTTGCAAAACCAAATTAAAAAACTTGGACTAAAATGCACATCCAGAGCAAGCTGTGATCTTCAGAAGGGCCCTTTCTGAATCTCACGGGAGAGGGACAGGAAAGAATGGGTTAGCAGAGAGGTTGGTGTGGCTAACAGCCTACACTGCTCCTGATTGTGTTGGGCTGAAATTTGGCCTCAGTTATTAATGTCTTGTCGCTATGAAAACCAAAATGTCTATGTTCAGCAGCTGACTGGAAGGATACCTCAGAAATTATGTGCTCTTAGTTCTTACCTGAATGGAGACTCGATTCTGTCCATCTGCATACAGACTAAAAATGGGTACTGTGAAAACTGCACTGTGGAGATGAAGTCTAATGCTGTTTCTACTTCCAAATTGGTTTCCATGCCCGATTTTACAAAGAAGGAATCCACCTCGGTGTTACCAGATAGAAACACAGCTACCCTATAAATGAATTTAGGCATTACAATTATTTCAAAACACATGAATAAAGAGGAAACTAAATTACAAATAGTCCTACAATACATAGATAGAAACTTCCCTCAAAGGAGCCTGTTCTTCAGATAAAGATATACAAATTCAGATCAGGTCAGTGGGAACTGGTATTATCCAGGTTGAAAGGAAAAGAGAAGTGCAAATGTTCTCCCATGCACATAACTATTTCATTTTATTTATTTAACTATTTAAATCTAACTCATTTGCAACGTCTTTTGTATTTAAATGCTTCTCATTGAGACTACCATGACTCAGGAGCCTGAGCTGTCTACAACTATTACACATGCTGGGAGTATCTCACCGGTTCTTGACGTTGGTTTTGGATTCCCTGTACCACAGGCTGAACTCCATCCCTCCTGAGATGTCGATGGCCAGTCCGCCCAGAAACTCTGCGCTGGCCATTGGCCCAGACTGCAGCTGAATCTCCTAGAGCCATCAGAAAGCACAGGTTACTCACTGCAGACTTCAGAGGCTTCCTTATTCCCTTTTGTACTGCAATCACATCACTTGTCATTTTTCAGGAACAAAAAGGAATAGAGGGCTTTTCTGGAAGGGTGGACAAAACATTCCAATGTACCTCACTCCCTCAAAAATGGGATGAAGCTATGGCAAGGTGCTTTGCATCCTTCCCCTCTCCCCTGTGTGCCAGCTGGCATAATTTCCACAAGGAGTATCCCTGCAAGGAATATCATGTCTCCAAGAGTTATCACACAAGCCTCACAGAGGTTCTGATGGCAGTCCAGCTTAATCAGATTAAACTCCTTGGTGGAACTCCAGCAACAGTGCAGGGCAGTGTGACTTCCTGAGCGCACCTGAAGGCAGCCCTGTACTGGCACTAGGATGCAAAGCACTGCTGCCACTTGTGCCGTGGGGTAGTAGCTCCAAACCCACCATATGACAGGAGTTACATCTTCAGTGGCTGGGTGGCCAAACCCGTAAGCGAATACACCTTAATCACCACTGTGAGTTTGCATTTAATGCATTTTCCATCACCCACCAAATGTGCTCATGGCTTCGTGAAACCTCTACAGCTGGACTAGAAACAAATCGCATGGAAATCCATTTCAGAAGTTACAATATAGCTCAGGGTTGTGTCAGTTCATTACTGCTAAATTTTGGCACATAGCCAACATTCACCCAGCTTGGCAAGCTAACTCACTTTATATAGTTGTCCTGCTTTCATAAGAACTAGTGGATTACTTCACAATTTTAAAAGTAACATTAATTTGGGAAAAGTTCATTTTGATCATGTGCCTCACATATAGGGCACCTTCTCCTGTCTCACAGCTGGTTTTCTTCTTCCCCCCAGGTTTCTGTGCCTGTGGTATTCTCAGCACCTCTAATGCTGCAGGCATTTGTAGGATATGTGAATACTCAATTTTCTCCACCGACGCCCAGGCACCTTAGAAATCTCTCTTCCCTTCTTAGCTAGTCAATAGTCCAGTGGTTCCAAATAATGCTGTCCCAAGATTTAAGGAGTAAGAAAGCAGAGCCAGTCAGTCTAGTTTCCCAATCCCTATAGCAAGGAGTAACATTAGGGGAGGTTTTTGTTCAGAGCATTAAGAGTTTTCCTGCAGCAATCAAGGACTTAGATAATTATGGTGGCTGTACATGTTTATTTAACTTTTTAGGGAAAATTAACTATCTTTGAAATTATTTCTTTGACAGAACCAACTTGGCAGTCAGTTGCTGCTAAAGTGGGCTTGAGATTTAAAGAATGCAGCGGGCTGACTGGGGTTTATAAATCCAGCACACCCCCAGCAAGTGTCACATGATGCTCTGATTTCTTACTTTCACCCAAGCAACAATCGTGGATTACTGAAATCAAAGGGAATCTTTCAACTGACTGCAATAGGGCATAAAATACTTCCCTCGTCGATCTGTTTAGGTATGGAGATAAAGCTTGTTTTATTTTATTTTACTTTGCTTTTAATTGGGACTGAATTGGCGGGTAGCTGCTAATGAGTAAGGAGGTAGCAGTGTACATGCTGGCAGAGACACGCACACACAATCAGAGGAGAAGATATTTTTAGATGCATTGCCAAACTGCACCCAATAACATCAAAGCAGGCTGCACAGTTAAAGGCTTAAATGCTACCTGGAACGAAGTTGTATTTGTCACTGGAACCAGCAAAGAAGCTAAGGATTGCTTGCTTGTGGTTTACTAGCTCCTCTATTTCCTTATTTAGAGCTCAGTCCTGTCCTTCATCTCATGTGCAAATCCAATCCAAGCTGATGGGAGGTGTAAATCACAGGGACCCAGCCTCCTCAAGAGAAGTATTTTCCTTTCCCTTCCTATTTTAAGCTTTGTGTCTCATCTGCAGTGGAAACTGTGATCCAAAAGATCAGAATTGGTCTTTTGTTACTGTTTAAAATGATGAAACATGCTATATTTCCATTAAAAAATTTCTTTATGTACTGCACTGTAATGCAATGCTTACTGCAATGCAACACAGGGATGGCTGAAAGAGGCATTGCTTTGGGAACTGGCTGCCTTCCACTGGGGTCTGGCTTTCAAACAGTTTCTCTGACCCATTAATACAGTATTTAATTTCTCTGTGCTTCTAGCAGGTCCATTGCCTAGGAGAACTATTAACACTACTGAACTTTAATGCAGATGCCTTAGGAGTCTCAAAAACAGTTTTCTGGGGGCTGTTTATTTCACAGAGAGAATATAACTTCTGGACAGTTATTCTTAGCCCTCAACACAGCAATGTCTGTAAAACGCACTCTGATTTCAGTTTGTGGAATCATGTGAGTAAATATGTCACAGATGGTGGGCAGGAGTGTAAGCAGTATTATTGACTTGGAAATCACCTCTCGAAAATGTGCCTGTTGTGATTACTGTTATAAGGTTAATGAAAGGAAGCTTTTTTTTTTTGGGGGGGGAGGGTGTTATTTGGTAGATTTTACAGCACTTTGAGTACAACCCACTTTTGGTCTTTCTGTGCAAAATGATCCTTATAAGCAGCAATAGGGGAGCAGAACTTTTCTAGTGTTTAAGAATCATTTATCTCAAAATCAGACTGCACCAATGCGAAAACTGGAACCTAAATATTATGTAAGTTCTTTTATGACAATTCAATTACCCCATTTTTAAGCTCCAGTCTTGGCTTCCAAGCTATCCTTTTGATGTTTGATCTCATCTGTGCTGTCTGTGTCTTACATTTTGGTTTGGTTGTCACCAGTTCTGAAATCACAGTGTGGCCAGCTGTTTTGGTATCATAGAATGGGCACTGTTTCCCATGCCTGGTTTTCTTCATAGAAAGAAGATAAACCCACGTTTGACTTGGTTGTCTACAGCATGAATTTGTAAAGGGACTTACGTTCTGGGCAAGGCCTGTCCATGCTGGCCAGGGAAAGTGAAGGCAGCACTTAACTCAGGAAGCTAGATTAATTACAGCTCTCTTCCACTGTTTTTTCCTCAGTTCAGTGTCAGGCCATTCGCACTTTCATTCTGACAGTGTTTTCTGGTACAGGTGTAAACACTGTTCAAGAATTTGCAGGCGAAAATGTTTCTAATGAAGTTTGGCCATGCAGAAGCGCCAAAACCACATCTATGTGCTCTTGACCTGGAGCATAGCTGTAAGACCATGCTTAGAAAGACGGGCTGTGCTTAAAACACAGCTCAGCCTGAAGCTGTGTTCAACAGTTCTTTAAATAATGCCTGCTTTTATGGGACGTGGAGGTAAGAACAAGTGCCTTTTTGGTTGTGAACACACACTTTTGATTGTGTCTGCTGCTTGAGTCCCAAAGAGTTTAGGCAGACACTGTGCTGGTGACAACCCAAGAGAGAAAACAGGGTGGGATCCCATATCTCATCACACTGCTACCCAGGCTTCCAGAGATGCAGTGACCAATTAAAAATATTACACCCTGATACTGTTAAAAATGACAAAGTCCCAGCCCTGGTGTGGCCCAGACTTTTGTGAGGTTCTCCAAAGACAAGGAGAGGAGAATTTGCTGGCTGACAGAGCTCTAGGAGTGCCTGGCCAACTGACTCAGCCAGAGTATGTGTGGAGCTTGGTGCATGCACAGCAGTTGGAAATATTTAGTTCTCTAAATGCTCCTGCACTCAAGATTGGACATGATTATCTTTCTCACCTCTGCGGTCTGTTTGTTAAATAGGTCATGGTAAAGCTTTTGCCCGCAATCTGTGTATGAACTGTAATGCATGGTTGGAATGAGATTTACTTAGTCAGTTTGTGCTCTACTCTGGACTTATAATGCCATTACAAAGGGGCTGAGCTGGGCTCTGGATGGGGAAAGCTGTCGTGCAGAGGGTGTTTCTGTGTAATTTTGATCAGAGTAGATTGTCTTATCATCTGCTTTTCACATTTTCTTTCCACAAGAATTAAAGGGGAAAAGTAAAAAGTAAAGTTTGAGACTGCAGATGTTTCATGAGCTGAGTACAGTTGTTAAATCCACATATTCTAAGGAGATCCCTGCTTGAGAAGAGCCAAAATATCAGACCAAGTGGTGATCCTGCACTTCTGAGAGAGACATCTAGATTTTCGTCTTCCAATAATACATTATATAGCCAGTTATATTTGTATGTAAATCTCTTCAAGCATAAAATTAGCAGACCATTTGAGGTGACAGTTGCATAAAAACTGTGTAATCCTCATTTTATTTCCTCATTTTGCCTAGTAATAAATATTTGAAATTTGGAACTCTTAGCATTGTTCTTTGAATGTTAGTTATCTGGGAAAGTTTGACTACCAGTGATTCATTCATCTGACAGTTATTGCCTAAGAGGATATAAGGTCTCTGAACAACTTGTGAAGAGCAAAACTAAGGTGATCACATGGGACAATATTGTATTACAAGAAACTGTGGGAGGGGAGGTCATAGCTAATAGCCATATGAATTTTCAACAGGAAACTCAATTGGCTTTGCTTTTATTCAGTGTTAATTTGTTTTCTAGAATATGTATTCTCACCTTTGTTCTAGATTGCATTTAATGTAATTTAATTCTGTTTTTTAATGCCCATGACTTTCCTATAGCTCCCATAGTAAGAGTAGCCTGTGTAACATTGGTCAGGTTTATCAGCATTGAAAAGAAAGAAAATAAGGTGTCCTACAACAGTGTGGGGAAGGGAGCATCTGGGCTAAAGAGACAGAAAAATAAGTAAATAGTGTGCTATTAGTACCTGTGAGTAATCTGTCAGGAGTATAAGTCCTTTCACCACGTTCATGGGATCTCCAGTTGCTGAGAGCATTTTAGACATTAAATCACCATACCCTTGGAAAAATGTAACTGGCCTGAGTTGAACATCGAACAGAATGGCTGACATGCCAGCAAAGGAGTCCAGGTTTTCCTCGCCTTCATCAGGAGTTGCAGCTATTATGGACTCCAGACCCTGAGCTTCAATCACCACCTACAATGCAACAGTAATAAAGAATCAATGAGAAAAGTTCTGCTTGACTCAAACTATTAACAACCCTACATATTTTCATAATATCTAAGAGCCAACTCTAATTTAGCTGTAGATGGAAAAGTATGAGGTTAAGACTTAATGGAACTAGGTAGAGCAGCAAGAAAAACAGAAAGTAAAATAATTTCATGGCATGTTTTTTCCCTGTAGGTACAGGCAGGATTTACCCACATGCAGGTCACTTTTCTTTCAAATGCATTTCCCTTTAATAATATGACTATTTTCCTCAGACAGTCATGAGGAATGTCTGCATAATTTTTGTCCTGCATAAATTTAGCAGCATTACAATATTGAAGGTTCTCACCAATTTTAAGAAAAGTCTAAAACACAGGCATCTCATTAAAATCTCTTTGATTTGTACCTTTGATCTTCTCCTTGTTTTTCCATTCTATGTCATACCTGAAGTAGGTCTTAATTCTACAAACTTACAAAGCTTTTACTGATTACATCAAATAAACCACACAGGCTTTAAACAGACACAGAACTTGATATACCATGCAGAACAAAATGCCTAACTTCTTGTTTAAGCCAAACATGTGCCACATTGTGGGGTTTTTCCCATTACTAGCTTGCTCTCTGCCCAGTGCAGCAAACCTTACGGTCTTAAGCATTAGCTGAATTGAAGCTGTAAGAAAAGGACCACATACTGGCTTAGTTTTCATGTACAGTGTGGCAGTTACCTGGCTGGCATGAAGTTCAGCATTTCTGTCAAAAATATGGATGTTCATGTTACTTCTCCTTAAAATGCCAGAGCCTGAATAGAGGATGTCAAGGCTGTATGTGGACGATACATCAGGACCACCTTAATTAAAAAAGAAAGAAGGTACCTGTGACTAAACTAGTGGATTAACCAAATGTTTGGGAATACAAACAGGGTTAAAAGGCAGTTTCATGGTTACATACGTGTAATATAGCCAGAGTAGGCAGAGGAAGAGCCCATCTTGGAGAAGCGGTCATAGTTATGAGCATGCATGTCCTTCAGAACTTTTCGAACTGTTTTGCTGTGGTATTTCAAAACAAACAATCAAAACCACTGAGATACAAAAATTTTACAGTACAAAACCTATTATTTTTCTGTAGAAACATCAAATTTGAGAGAGGATGAATTTCCCAGTAGAAAAGAAGGTCTTCAACACCATTACTTTTTCCCACTAAAAATGTGCCCTCACCCAGCATCTCTTTTTCAATTTCAGGTACTCCCTGCAGTTATAGGAAGAAAGGCAAGCACAGTTCTTGCTTCAAAATTAATGTTTTTGAAAAGAGATATTTTGATTATTTTCATTCTTGTGCTGATACATTTAAATTTTTTCAAGTTCACTGGTTCTTAAAATATAAAAGCAAATGACCCACTGAGAGACTTAAGACCAACGGATGACATTTATCACAGTAATGCAAGTTAGATGCCTAATTCTTATTTGTACCTGCAGATATGTGACTATTAAAAGAATGCCAATTAAATTTATTCTGAATTAACAATACTTAAAAGTGACATGAAAATCAGGTATCCTCAAAGTGTAGTAATTCATTAGAACCTATATGTTCTTTGGGCTTCTACAAAGAAGTAAGGAAGGTCTGTATTTATTTATACTGAACTTAATGTACCTCGAAGGCATTTCAAAGTGAAGTATGTCTTGGATCATGGAGAGCATGTACTTGTTCATTTCCATAGGCAGTTCACCAATGGAGAGCAGGATGTTTTTCACTTCCATGTAGGATGGGTTACTGTTTAAGATGATAGCAGCTGCAGTGGTTCGCACTGTCTTTTCGTGGACTTTACGATTCTGGTGGTATATCCTGTTCATTGTTTCCTTCACCTGGTCAGGAAATGCATTATTCACTCACTGCTCATACAGATGACTGGACAAAGTACAGGTTGGAATCCCATTTATATCAGCTTAAGTTAGCTTAAGTTAGCTCCATAGCTAAGGCTAATACCTAAGGATGTATTTTCAGCACCCTGTTATTCATGGTCCTTTTGGAATGTATGGGATATGTGTAGCTCAGTGACCACAAGGACAAGTGGTACATCTGTTATGTTCTCTCAGCCACAGAGCAAATACAACTTTCCACATTGGTTTTCACAGCAGGGCTGTAAATAAGTAGCAGCACTAAGATCAAATTAATGTTAGAGTGGTAAGATCAAGAGAGAGATTTGCTTGACTGTTAAGGAAAATGTGTACTTTAAAAAAAACCCAAGAATCTTATTATTTTAATTTTAAAGATAGTGCCTGTGATGGTGTCATGTCCCTGAGAAGACTGTGACACATCTTTGTTACAGGTAAGTCAATAGAAAGCCATGTAGCCCCAGCATGTTAATTGAGAGCTGACAATCTTGGTCCTGGTGGTCAGCAGTAGGTATGAAATGAGATGCAGGGTAAAGCAGCAGAGGCAGGACCTCACGTTCTGCTATTTCATATGTCTTCTCTTATTGTTGGAGGCTGCAGGGTAAGATGCAGCTATTTTATCCTTCTCTTATTTTGTGCATTTTTCCTGGCTTTATGAAAGCACAAGAAAGAACAGGAGTTGCACAGGTACTCAAGTGTTCCCTCTTGAGAAGAGAGGCCAGTTTTCCATGCAGACTGCATGCCACCTTTGATGGCTGAGCATGACTTTGGAGCCAAAGGCTGACTCGCACATGTCCACCAGACCACCCCTGCCCTTCAGCATGTTGATTGTGCCACACAACTTGGTGTCATTGGCAAAATTTACTGAGGCTGTACTCAATCCCACTGTCCATGTCGCCAATGGCAAGAAATGAACTCTGTTAAGTTATACTTTATGTTGAATACAGTCTCCTGCGCTTCTTTTCTTGGGTAGCATATTTTCTTACCTCTTTGGTGAGAAAAGAAGGATCATATCTTTGCAAGGCAGTGGCAGCAAGACTGCTAATGGGCCCTTCTTCTGACTCAGCATACTTCAGAAGCAGCGGAATTGCTTCGGGAAGGAGTGCGTTCTTCAGTGCCAGCAGGTACATCCTCACATTGTCATCTTTCTTGGCCTTCTCCAGTCTGTTTAGAATCAACCTTTTGGCTTCCACAACAAACTAAAGAAAAGCAATGGCACATTTAAATGGTGATCATAAACCTACCTTTTCCCCCTCACAGAAGCAAGAGAGGCAAGGCTGGGTTCTAGAATGTTTTTGTTTCAAGCATCATTGCACAGGGTTAGCAAAGGTGTAATTTGTAAATTGTATGTTGATGGCTTCCTTCAAGCAAAACTTACAAGCGTAACCAAAGTGACTGTAGACACAGTGACACCTGCTCCATAGTTTTATCACTTGCTAGCTGCTCCTGCCCTGATTCAGGGACTTCACAGGTCTTCCTTGTGAGGCCAATGTATCCCCACAAAAATAGACATGGGAAGTGTTCTTTAGTGCCTCAAAACATAATGTTATCAGAGTGCTTGGCAGGTTCCACAGTAAATTAAAAGGGATTCCTAGGGCCTGTTCAGATGCTCTGTGTCTTTTCAGCAGTGTGCTACAGTCCCAAATAGCACCGATCCAGCAGGCAGCAGTGCTTTGTCTGATCATCCTCATCCTCTAACACCAACATCTACTCAGTCCATGCTCAAGGGAATAGTTTTCCTCCTGAGTTGTTCTATGCATGTTTGGCACACAGTTGAGTACTTGAACCAATGAATTTTCTTCACAGGTGAAATGACCTGAGGTGACTGTGAATATTAAGTAGATCTTAAGTTTGCCTTTTCTCTGAGGACATGCAAAGGTTTTGGACAAGGCAGCACAAGTACTGCTTCTGATGACAGACTAGGCAGTGAGTAAAAAGTTCTGTCAGACAAAGGAAAACTAGAGAAATCTACAGAAATGGGAAGATACTGGATCAAAGCCTAAATCTCAGAGTAGATGTCATTATTTTAAAAAGTATTCCTCTCTCTCAAACATAGGAGTTAATGGGCTAATTTTAAAACGGGAGAATATGCTTCCTGTGCCTCTCATGCTCTCCCAGTAACATCAGCAGGGATTATTCATGTGTGTTGCAGACCAGAATTTGGCCATCAGTGCACAGCAGATACTCACTGGGAGCTTGCAGCCTCCTTTGTCACACAGCTTTCTGATGAGCGCCCCCATGACAATGACAAGAGTTTCTCTGATTTCCTCATTTGCGATATCACCCTTGAACTTATCCTGTTATGCAAAAGCAATGCAGTTAGTCTCTCAGACTGTAGTGTGTTGAATACACTCCCTCATTTCCTGTGAACAGTAGAGCAATGCAAAAGCAGTGAGTACCACAGTGGCCTGGGCTTAGCCTTAGCAGAGCACAGCTATATTATTGCACATAGTAACTGACTGCCATTTCCCCCTTATGTTACATTCAGTGTCTCAAATAGTATATTCATTTTGGAGCTATGTTTATAGAAAATTTTTTAAAAAAGAGTATTTAAATGGTTACAGGACTTTGATAAGGCAACAGTCAAACAACTCTCATTGTTTTCCAAACATTCAGTATTATGTTTCTTTTCCAAGTAGCAGATATTGATAACATTTTACAAAGTAAATAGTCTTTCAGTCTGGACCTACAAACATTTGATGTTTGCAGTCTCTATATTACTAGCATGCTTAAAGGAAACCTGTAAGGCATAAGGAAAGGAAAACCAGAAACAGCAAACAGTTGTTTCTTCTTCCTTTCCCCTTTGACTGAAATGAGGCTTAAGAGTATTAGCTCTGTTTTTATTTTGTCCCTTGACTTACAGTTAAAGATTTCAGGAGCGTTTCACTGGGGTGAGAGGCAAATCCACAGGCATACAGGAATCGTTCCTGAAGGATAGAAGTGCTTACATCCTTAAAGTCAAGAAATTCCAGTATGGCCTCCAGTGATTCTGGTGTCTGAGCAGAGGTTACGGCATCCACTACCTGTGGACTACAAAGAAATGGAAATTAAATGAACATATAATTGAATGAGCTAGACAATACTGAAAAGACTTTTCTGCATACTGAAAGAAAGAAGCTAATGTGCTGAAAGATCTCTTCACTGCAGGTAAGAGAATCTTTTATTCTTTGTTGAAAAAAATGTGTCCCTCAATTCTTCCATGAACTTCAGAAATTAATCATATCCGGGGACAATGTTTGAATTTATGCAAATAGGGGACCAAAAAAAGTATTAAAAAAATGAACTACTCCAAGCACATGAAAGTTCACAGGACAAGGTTGTAAACGTAAAACAGTGGTTTAATACTGCATACACAATGGCACACAGAGAAAAGGCTTCTACACTACCTGGGTTACTCTCAGGTTTCTCTCTATTGCTAACAACTGCTACAGTTTGTGTGAAAGATCCTGACTGTATGACTTGGAAATACTTTTCAAATCTTAAGCCTTGCTGCGCATGCTGTACACAACCAAACTCTAATATTAGGACAATATCCACGCATGAACCTTTCCCTTCTTTGCTATATTTCTGATTGAAGGAAACAAATGGGCAAGTTGAGCAAGTTACAGAATGTTTCAGAACAAGCAGGCAGAATGAGAACCTTTGGCTAAACTACAAACCATGTTAGCCTTGCACTGCAGATACAATTCTGTTGGCTGAACGGTGTGCTGAAAGTGTTACACTACAAGAATAAAAACTGCTGCTTTAAAAAAAAATCCCTTGCCTGTAGACAGTACTGACCACTGGGTTTGCATTGCTAGGATATCAACAGTAGAACTCAATGTAACAGGGCAAAGTAACTTAACCATTTTGAAAGCTCATTCATGATAACTTACAGAAGTTCTTTATTTTCACTTTTAATAACTTGCAGTATCTCCTCTTTCGTAGCTTTTCTGATGCTCTTAATGAAGGACAAAAAGCTTTTTGCTGCTTCAGCTTTGGAAAGTTTTTCAGGATGCATATGTTCTCTGATGGTCTGCCAATGTTGAGAAAGCTGCAAAACAATTCACATTATGTCAAATCTCTCAGATTGTGGCTTCAGTTTTCAAAATCAGGCTTACAAAATCCAGATATGTGGGCCAGCTATTGCTTAAATTAGCTGAAATCCAATAGACTGATGATCCTTTAGCTAAGTATTATTTAATTTATAAAAACCCAGCACAAATTTCTTTGAAATCTTTCTATAGTTGTCTCTCTTCCAACACTTTAGTATTTTCCTGATATGGTACATTACCTTAAATGTAATCTATTTTGGAACAAAACAAGTTTATTTACACTGTAACTGGAATAAAGTGAATTCTCTTCTCTTGCAAATTTACTATGCTTTCTGATGAATATGCTTTTTTCTTTCTGTTCCCATTTTCTCCTAAGTAATTTTTTTTTTAAGTGGGAGATGCAAAATCTCCAATTCACAAATTAATCATATTTTCTAAGAAGGTAGTAATTTTTTACGTGGTTAGTGTAGAACAGGAGTAAATGTCCAATAAGTAATTCCCATTTTTCACTCATAAACCTGCATACAGAGGGATTTGTAAGATACTTTACAAAATTATAGGTAATATGGTATTAGAACAGGTATTAGCTTCTTCATATACTGTTGCTGCATTTATGTATTTATGTTGCTGTAGTTATTTTTTACCTGAATGAGCCAACATAGTACCAAAGCACCCATATCTGTCCTTCCAGATACACTGTCATAAGAAACTGGTGTTGGTATTTTGACCTTTCCTCTCACACTTGCCTTTGCCTCTGTTATCTCAAATTATCGAGAACATTCCATGGTGAAAACTCAGCTGTTCTTTGCAGCAGTATTTACTGCAGTTTTCCTGAGTGGGAAATAACACTAACACCCATTTGACCTTTGCTAAAATACTTCCCCTCTTTGTGGATTTTGTATTGGGCAATAACACTTGAACCTGCTAGCAATTAGAAGTATCATTCATCAGTACAGAGTGCAACGTCTATCGACTGTAACAAACAATAATTAGACAACAATGATTGTGACATAGGATATTTCCTGAGGATTAATGACCAGCTGGGAGGAGCTCATGTTCTGAGGCACAGATGGGTCTTTTAACTTCAACTGGTGATTAGTGCTTTGCACCAAGGTCAGTGTTGCTATTATAAGCTGAAATTGGATAAACATATGGGGAACTTTCTACTCCCCCTGTTGAAGTTGCACCATAGTAATCTCTAACCTTGTTAATCCCATATTTTCCCCTGTGCAGAGCACAGCTGTGTGAGCTGCTCTTAGTTTAGCCCACACCCTAGAGAAGAGCACAGTGGGAGATGAAAGCTGGAGCCATCTCAACCAAAAGAGAGTGAACACCAAGTCTTCCTCTTTGATGGGTACTCTAACCATTCAGCTGCAACAAGAAGCAGCTGCCATATTCTACAGTGACCATGGCATTAAAAACAGCATTCACAATTGACTTTTGCAAGGGCCCTCATTCTCCTGTTGTAAATGTCAGGCAGCTTGGATTGAATAGCCCAAAGATTCAAGCACAAAATGCACACACTTCCACATGGCAACTCAGCAAGCTTGGACATGAATCTCTGTCTCACTAAAAGGAAGATCAGACCAGAGGTCCTGTGGGCACCCTAGGAAAACTCCAGCCAGACCCAGAGGTTCTAAACCAAGGAGTTGGTTTTGAATGTCAGTGCCCAATAGCTGTTTACCAACTTACAAAGGTAGGCTGTACAAGACAGAATAAACCCACCTCAGTTTGAAAAGGGGCAAGAATATTCCTGTAAGAAGCATGAGCATAAAAATGTGTAAGATGCCTAAGCTCTTCTGAAAAGAACATGCTTTATGGTGTCTAAACACAGAAATCTAGGCCTGAATTTAAATGTTAACATTTGCCATAACCTCACAGTAACCAGTGCTGCCATCTGTGAAATAAGGATAGTAATGGTTATTTTACAAAATTCATAGAAAGACCTGTTATGATTTAAAAAGGGCTTTGAAAATGAAAACTAGATAGCATAACATGTCAGCAGGGCATTAATGTATACTATGATATATAAGCACCATATGTTATGTTGCTGCTTTGGATACGGTGTTCTGTTTATAGAACCCATCTTTTCATAGTAGTTACTGAAAAATACAGTGAGAAAGCAGGACTTCATTCTCATCATGCCACTAGGTTTATAATGACTTAGCTCAGTCCCCAGGCAGTGCTCTGGAATTATACTCTATGTTTATTATCTTGGTCTGGAAATTATAACTGTTATGACAAACTCAGTCCCAAGTGACAAACTGGTCAGCACAAACCCCAATGGGTAGGGTCATGAAAAAACACCTGCCTCTACTCCGAGATCTCTTCATGTTCCCTGCTCAGAACTGCCCCAGCACATGTGCAGCATCATTTCTATATCATTTTCCCAAACATACATTTTTGTGGCTCAACAAGCATTAGACAAGATAATGAGCACCAGTTCCAATATAGGAAGGTATTTGTTCTCATAAGAAGAATCTCTGGAGAATTAAAATTATGTGTGCTGCATAGAACCTATATTTTACTTATCAAAAACAGAGACTAATGATCTTTAAATTAATGTAGTAATTTATATTAGTTTATGATGAATAGTATTGATTAAAAAAAAATGCATTTGCAGTACCTAGTAATCTTCAGATATCTTAAATATAAAAATACCAAGGAAATTTTCTTCCCAGGGAAAAGTGAGAACAGTATTGGACTTCCCAAGAATACTGACAAAATACCTATAAAGTCTTTTAAATAAAAGACTTTCTCAGGGTCAGGCAGCAAGAAGAGGCTTAATATACTATCAACAAGTGTTTGGCCTGCCTAAGGAATGGCTAACAAACTTCAATTTCTAGGAACAGTTCAGCTCCTCCATGACAGAATTGTTTATAAACACCAACCAACCATCTCAAAAGTAATTTCCCACTCCGTTACCCAGAGGAAATAAGCTCCTGCCAACTCATGGCTGGCAAAGGTGAGTTAAAACAAAAGGGTGTGTATTTTCTAGTGGCCTTGAGAAATATTGCCCTCACTCTTTGCAGGAGAGCAAAAAGGTTGATACTTTCAGTGGCAGATCTTAAAACACCCTTGTGGAGTGGAGCACCCAACTGCATCGCTTCTGTTCTTCCCACTCCAGGGAGTATCTTATATTGTCACATGAGACCTCTCCTAGTCGGCTGCTTGGTCACACTTGTCCCTCCCAGCCAACAGATGTAAGGTCCAATGAACCTGTGTTTACTTACTGAAGGACACTTCTTGCATTCAGATTTCACTGGCTCTGCTTCTAGTGGCATGGCAACATAGCTGGAGTCCAAGGTCTTGATCACACCGGCAGCCTGCTTCCCAGCGATCAGTCCAGGGCCAGCTTGTACTGACTTCAGTTCCAGTCTCTGCCTGTATTTCCATACGGTGAAGACACCATTAGAGCTCAACCATTAGTGCAGAAATGCAGAAATCACAGCAAGAGAAAACAAGAAAACTCCTCCACAGGCAAAAAAAGTATGGAACACAGACTTATTGAAGTCTGATTTTAAAATGTTCAGAACATGGCAAGTCTTTGGGTTTTTTAAAGTAACAGAAATACAGAATTACTGGTGGAGTTATATGGAATCAAATACCTAACCAAGAGACTAAAGCATGGATTTATAGCTCCTGATAAACAGCCTCCAGTAACCATATGCATTCTGAAATGTTTCATATATTTGTTCTTGAGAAGATCTGGAAAGAGATATTTTAAATGTACTTTTTAATATCTAATACCACTGAAATGCCTGAATCATTTATCTTGTATGAGTATCTCCAAACTTTCAGTGCTTTGGAGTCTGGAGTCTCACAAAGATCTAGCTTCACTGTTGTTTCCTTTCTATGCAGTAGATTTTGTTTCTATACTTCCAAACTCCAGCATACTAGAATTGAAGATCCACCAGAAGTATTTCTTAAAAAATGAGAAGACACAGAAACAGAACACCTATAGCACTAATGGGTAGCTTAAAATGTTTTGAACAATTCCACTGTTTTCTGTTAATTTTCAGTGAATGTCATTATTTATTATTTGCAGTGTGGTAAAACCCTTAATCAATAGATTAGGCACCATATGGACACAAAAGAGACCTAACTCCTTACCTGGAGAGTTTACAGCCTTAGATCTCGATTCTGTAAGACATACACATATAACCTGACTTGAACCACTAATCCTTCTACTACTAATGACAGTCAAATTGCCCAACTTACTTTGAAACTATTTTGGCCCCTGTTTTTCTTCGGAAATTCAGAAGGAAAACATAATTTTCTTCTGCCTTAATGGATTTAATGAAACTGTCTTCCAGCACATAAATTGTGGCAGATGTGACTTTTTTACCAACATCTAAGATCTGAAAATAATTTGAAAATAAAACAGAAAGAGAGCTATTCAATAAACAACAAAACAAGAAAAAAAAGCTCACCGTTTCAAATTAAGGCAAGACTTGAATGAACTAGAGCCAATAGGAAAGTGCATGTGGGCTGACATCTCAAGCTAAGCCTATAAACCAGGTTCTCAAGAATTCCCTCTGCAATAAGAAGTGACTTACTTCTGCACCGTGTCTTTCAAATTCAGTACATTCCAGGGAAATAAAAATGAGAGGAGCAAGGGAGAAAGTTATGGAGCAGGCAGCAACTGAGAAAATGCTCAGTACTACATTTAGTTTAAAATACACTTTAAATAAGATGAGAAGCTTTCCAGAGAAATGTCTAGTAAATGAGATTGTCATGTTCACATTCAGGAAGTAAAGCCAGATACCTTGCTTGATCTATTTTGTAAACAAGATAATGTCTTTGTAGTAAGCGTGAAAAGATTAATTCAGCCATAGTATTTAGGCAGTTTATTAACAGAGTGTGTGCTGCCTTTGTACTTCTCTGAGCTGAGAAAGGTCAGTTTCTGATGGGGAGAATCCCAGTGTCTTCAACACGTGTCCAGCCTGCACACAGTACTAACTACTTAGAAAGAGCTTTACTAGTAGTGGAGGACCATTAGGGTCACAGTAGGGCTCCACTTAACTCTGTGGCACATCTTCTGTATTACACCTGTGCATTAGGGCAGCCTGACCAGGCTCCATTCAGGAGTCACCATCTTACCTGGCACTTACAGCAGGTGTGGAAAAGGTTATTGTTATCACTATGACTGTGTCTGTATCTAGGATTTTCTTGCAAAATAAAAAAGAAGCCTCACATCAATTAAAACTTCAGTACAGCCAGAGCAAAAGTGCTGTAAATCTGTATAGAAACTAAAATATGTTATAATGAGATTTGAAAACTATGCAAATTAGTATGCTCTACTCAATGAAAGCTGAGTCAAGGTGGTTTACATAAGAGGAGAATCCAGTCCCTGTTCTCCCCAGAGGAACTACATATGAAGTTCAGGCTAGTAAAACTACAAAATTTGCATGTCAAATTTGATTTCTGTAATGCAAGAAGGATTTTGGAGATGAATAATAGCTGATAAGAATATATTTTAAATAGGAAGAATAGATTTTATTTTGTTAAAATCATACCGGGTTGTGGCTGGTAAACCCTTGTTTTGCTGTTTCACAGGAGTCCAGGTCTTTTATTTTAGTCACTTGATCTTGCCGCACATGATAAGTAGTATTGCATTTCCCAGAAATGTCCACCTTGGAAAAAAGAGTTAGGTTAGGCCAATTTCTTGAATTTATCTTTGGGACCCCAGAACACCTTCCAAAGATGAAGCATTTTCTCAAACACTGCTGGAATCTTGTACCTGAGATTGCATTGTTTGGGTTAATTTACCAGTTTTGAGGATATTGGTGTTTCTAACTACCTGCTTTGTAGAGACAATGGTACTATCCAATACATGGCTATGAAGAAAAGTAACAATGTTGAAACAAAAAAATTAGGAAATACCTGGAAGCTCACACTATACTCAAAAATTTGAGTTAAATTCCACCTTTGCTCAAGTGGAGACATGTAGAAATTTAATAGTGGAATGCAACTGAAATGGATGCAGATAAACCACTGCTAATTTTGGGTGGATACCCTGTTTCATTTAAAATGGCCTAAGCCACTGAATTGAATTTAGTAATCAATCAACTTTAAATATCAGTATAATCCCTTTTATAGTGGCCTGGTTTAAGTTGGTTGATTACCAAATTCTGTTAAATTGATAAAGGCATTTTAAATCAAATGGATTTCAGCTCTTCTTTATGTTAATTGCAGAAACCTGACTCCTGTCACCAAATATTCAGAAGACTCTTTCTGTCCCCAACTTCAAATGTGATCAAAGGGCTGATTTCTGACACATTTAACTCTTTCTGCAGTCAGCAGGAACCACAGATCTGCCTTTCAGAGCAGATCAGGCTCTGCCTCTTTCTCTGATGATTATGATCTTGCCTGATAGCACCATACCTCACGGGAAGAACCAGAGTGCAGCTGTAGCTGGAAAAGGCTAGCCAGACCTCTCTTAATGTTTTGAGTAAAACCAGGTTCATTTTGATACGAGTAGAAGGTTTTGACCTGTAGGAATAAAAATAATAATAATAATAAAAAAAAGCTATATAAATAAGTATTCAAAAGTGTATAACAAATCTAGTTCAATGAGAAAGGAAGAGTGAGGATCTGCTCTAGAAGAACTCACTCCCTTTACTTTTTTCTGATTATGAAGTTGAATTTCAATCTACTGCCCTTATTTAAGGCTGCAGGGCTTGATGATAACAGCACAAGCATGTTTCAACCTTCAGCTGAACCTAAGTACAGTTTCAGTGCAGTGAGCATCTTTCCTCCTGTAAGCAGAATTTAGAAGGGAAATGGGAAACTTTACATACTAGCTACTGATTTTTCTACATAATCCTCAGATAATGCCTCCCCACAGAGGCATAATATCTGTTGCACTTTAATCACAAGTTACAAAAACTCAGAATGAATCATAGATAAATCACAGATAGAATAACTTAAATGACGTGTCAAACATATCACAACCTTTGCACTCCGTTGGTTAACTGTTGTGCTTGAGCCTCTCCTCTGGTAACAAGACTTTGCACCTCCATTTTGCATTCAAGGTGCTTTAAAAGTGCACTTTTCTTCAGAACTGTATGTACAATCAGTGTGTTATCTCAGGGCAACCTTGGAAAGTGAAATCACTGTGCTGGGGATGAAAGAAATCATAAAAGTGGTGTACAGACCCTAGTACCCAAGAAAAAGGCCAAGTTTTTAATATGACATCTCAGCCTTAGCATGTGAAACTGCATAATGTATTTGGAGCAGATGCATTTTGACTGTGTTCTTCTGATACCTCTGTTCTGATTTAGGGATGTGTACAGTTTGGAGCCAGTGCTATCCTGTTTCCTTTTACGTTGTGTAAAACTGATGACAAGGCTGAGTCTGAAAGTTACTGAGCAGGTCTGATAGCAGCTGCAATTCAGCAGGCTGAGCTGGCGGCCAGGGTATGTGCTCAGTGCCTATTTACAGCAGGAGGTAAAGATCCTGCTGGGATAGAGTGTCACAGCCCTCACTCCACCCTGCAGAAGGGAAAATGGAGCATGACCTTCAATCTTCCTCCTTTCTCACACCCCACCTGCTGAGCATTGCTCAGGCTGCAGAGGGGCAAGTGGGGCTCTTGGCCTAATGCAACAAGCAACTGGAGGGCGAAAGACCATGGAAAGGAGGCAGGAGCATCCATGGCTCAAGCCTTGCCACTCCCTGGCCAGAACAGTAGGCTGAGTGCAAGAGAACACGTGAGCAGCTCTGCAGGGAAAAGGAGGCTGAGATGGATGTACTTGGATCCCCTTCTCAGCAAAACTGTGACTCTGAGAGTTGGTGTCCTGAGGTGGGACAGTGCTTTGGTGGTCTCTCAGGGTAGGCTATAAAACCCAGGCACACGCTGAGACACACCTGCTCTTTGACCCTTCTCTTCTGACTTTTGTAGACAGTTTCTCAAGGGGGAAGAAACATGTAATGCTGGAGCTCTTTCAGCATCAATCTCATTAACTTGGGACCGTTGAAACTGGAGGTGAGACAGAAGTAAATAAGCAAACCGGAGAGGTGGGAAATGCAGTCATGCTAAAATATTTGATGAGGGTTTAAAGTGATTAACACTGTTCCTCAGAGCCTTGGTATAACATCTGTCATGACAAACTGTATCTCCTTTTCTGCCTTCAGACCTTGGACACAATCCCGGCTTCACTGAAGTCAATAGCGCAAATCTTACACAGCAGTTGTGCATATATCCACATGTGTACCTATGTATTTGTGGTCAATCTCTTCTATACTTCCATACTGTGTGGTGTTCTCAATGCACAATAGGCTTGGGCTAGAAGAGCCCCTTGTACAGGTAAATTACAGTCTCTTCTAAACTATTGTGTTTCACAGAGAAAGATAGGACAAAATGGCATATTAAAAAAACCTGAGAGGATAGTGAATCGGTAAATACTCTTAGCCTTTAAGAAAAGGTTTGTCTCAGGCTTCCAAAGGGATTGAATTTTAAAATAGAGAGTCTTACTTTTCCACGGACTAGCTCAAGCACTATGGGCCTCTGCAAAGCTTCCAGATATTCCTTCCCGATGATCTTCTCTGTGCTTTTTCCTTTGAAGATGTTTTTAGCAGCTGGACGTTCATTCACGTTTTCAACCTGAACATCTTTTATCTAGCAAAGTAAAAGCAGAGAAAATTCAGGTAGAGAGCAGTCTAGCATTGGCCTGGGGTAGGATGGATAGACTAAATCACATAATAAATATTTTTTATTTCTTCATTTCTGTTTCTGGTCATTAAACCTCCATGATTACTATGTCTGTGTTTACAAAAGAAACCAGTGCTCTCCACTGGGGAAATATGTGGCAGAAAATGTCATCATAAAGCTAAGTACCACACCCAGTTTGTATTTAGCAAGTGTCATGATTTGTAGCTAGAACTGAGAACTTCAGACAACCTATCACCCCTTGGGTATGTGCTTGCACACCAGTTATTTGGAGCTACAGAAGCTGTATGAAGCAATATCAAGACACAGGAGATGTTCTGAAGTTCTGGCTTATGATATTAGGTACATTCTTGTGAGATCTCGCTCTCTAGGAGTCAGCTTATCAAAGCAGCTGGGTTTAGTTGATCAGACTAGAGAATAAAAGATTTAGGTTATGTTCTGAAACTGGTAAATTCTCTGAGGTTAGACTAGCAGCTAGATAAATGCAGAAAAGATTGTGCATGTTTTAAGTTGTCTGATGGCATTAATTACCGTAATTTTGATCAACTGGTCATCATCATTTTCAGGATTTCTCCATAAGAGGTTGACATCCACACCAGAAGAAATACGATATCCTGCACTTTTTTGCAGTGATGCTTTCACCCGATCAACATACACTTCAGCTGAGTAGGCAAACTTATATAGCTTGTCATTATTTAAACTTGGTCCAGTAGTGTGCCCTGTTTGGGAAGGAAAAACAGTGGGTTTGAATTTACTGACTCACATAATCTATAATTTTCTCTAAAGAACACCTTCAGAAAAATTGAAAATTTAATTACCAACAAAAGATTTATGGGACTGATCCTCCTACCCTTGATTACAGAGGCTGTCCCACTGGAGCAGCTGGGAGCATTTTGTGATTAAGTTGACACTGATCTTACATACTTAAGAAAGGAACAGTCACAAAATCCTTTTTTCTAGTTCTACACTAATATAAATAAAAGACTCATATTCTTTTCTCTAGATACTGTAATTAATCATGCAATTTGTGTGCTTAGCAATGTGAAACACATTGATGAAATTTGTTGGAGCCAACAGAAATTGTTCTCTGCATCTCTTGCACATTTATTGTGAATCTTTCCATTGACAGTCTTGCCCTGGAGTGACATGAATGTAATGAAAACACTGAGAGCATATTTTTTAGATGAAATAATCAAGTTCTTGTTCTTTAAACTCCATGTTCTCCATAGCTGTGTCCCTGCTGTTAATAGATGTATTTCAATGGATATAAAAGCCAAATTCTAGCATAAATGCAACATGTGTGCCCAATTTATGGTGCCATTTCCATCTGCATTAACAACTCAGATAGCCTGTTCCCTAGGGATTCAGTTGCACTCCCATTTGTGTAAATTGAATCTGTAGTATACAAATTAATTTTATTTTTCCTTTATAAAACTACTTAAACCTTTTCCTATTTCCTCCTTCTTTTCTCTCATGCATAGCCATGTAGGGAATGTGTGGCAGCAGTGTCACAACTCTCTACCCAGCCTCAGAAATCAAGACTGTGACCCTAAAAATCCGTGATGAAGGAAAATAAATTTCTTCCTGAATATCCTTTAAACACTTTTTCATAAAGGTTATACATAATATCCCTTTCCACTACTTTCAAGGGCTTTCCTCCTCTGGTGCAGATCACTACAAAGTTCTCTTCCACACAAGAAAAACTGACGAGAAGGAAAAGGAAGGGAAGGGAAGGGAAGGGAAGGGAAGGGAAGGGAAGGGAAGGGGGAAGAGAAGCTGGCTGTACACAAAGTGCTTTTAAGATTCATAAAGCAAACACACATAGAGTGACCTTAGATGCTATCTGTAAGCAACACTGCACAGGCCTCTCAGACCTGAATGCTGCACCACTGAATCCACTAGGAATTTCTTCATGGAGTTCAGGAGGTACAGAGCAGAGACAACAAGTTCATAACACAGTTAATCTTAGAAAAACAAAGTGCTGTCCTCAAGGAGATGCACCTCAGTATTACTACAAGTGCAGGGGACAAAAAAAAAAAAAGAAAAATCTATCAAAACATCTCAGACAAGTTCTAATGCAATCAGCGTGTTCAAAGTCCCTTGCAGAGAATCACCAGGCTATCTTGATTAACATGTCCCTCTGTTTTATATGACCCACTTAAATAAATTTCAAATCATGGTATTGGCAAAAATGAAAGCTAGTCTTACTTCACTCTAATATTTTAAATCTCAGTTTAGGTGGACAGGGTAGTTCCATCATGACTAGATGGATATATTCTGCAATCCTCAAAGAGTCCAAAACCCCCCTTTTACTAAGATTTTTCTCACTCCCTTCCCCTGCTCACTCAGATGCCATAGCAGTAGATTAAGGTCAGCTTCAAAGAACCTTTCCCTGAGCAAAACAGCCACTCCACCAAGTTTGGTCTGCAAGTTGTGTAAATTGGCAATGCTACACAGAACTAAATTGACTTTACACCAGCTAGAGATGTGGTGCAGCAAGTTTGGTAATCCCAGGGGTAGCAGCCTGTTTGCATGTGAGAGGTTAAAGCTGTAACTATTGATTTTTTTTTGTTTGTTTCATGGAGGCTAGAGGATTAATGTCGGCACAATGGGGCTCTTCTGGCCTTGCATGCCTTGTGGTTCAAAACAAAATCACCAAGAGGCATACAACTCTTCCTTCAGGTTTACTGTGAATTTCCTGGCCACTTCCCCAGTTTCCTGCACTCCTACCAGCTTTGAAGCTACCTTGACCTCGAGAGCAGAGGGTACTCAGTGCCTGCTCAGAGATGGCTGTGCCTCTCAGGGACACCCGTGATTCCTTGCAGTACCTTGGAGCTGCTTCCTGGTTCAAAATGCCCTTCATTTGCAGCAGAAATGGCAGTGGAAATGACTTCGTATTGGCTGAGATTTTATGAATACCACCAACTAGGTGCATTTGAAGCACAGAGGGTGACACAGTCCCATCTAAAGATAAAATGGGAGGGAAGAGAAATTCTCTGGGTGCTGAAAGACAAGTGCCTTATGATTTAAGGTGGATGTTGTGGTGTTGTTCCCTCTCTTTTTTCAGTTAAAATCACCTTTCACCTGTTCTATTCCTTTCCCCACAATGGAACACACACTTTTTTTTTTTTACTCTTTTGCAAGAGTTCCTTTACTCTTCCTCCCTTTTAGCATTTGCTTGTCCCCACATGCAAAAGAGCAGTTCCCTCCTAAAGGAAATGGATGGGCAGAGGGCAGATGGTGCAGCAGCTTCTTGCAAGTGTCATGGAAGAAATTAATAATTGCAAAGTATTCCCGAGAGCCAGAATAGTATTAGGTTCTGAAAGCATTCACCATCTCATACATGGAAAACATTGCAAAAGCCAGGACAGAAGACACCTTTAGTTGCAAGACTGGTGTTGCTGATGGGAAATGGTGGATTCTAGCAGTGGATTCTGATAAGAGAAGCAGCAGGGCTGAAACAGTACTGAAATTAGTTCCAAGAGGTTAGCTTACTCCAGTAAAAATGGGGAAGCTGAGAGAGATAACTGAATAGTGTGGTCAGGTTGAGAGGCAAGGGAGGTATTGGTAGATGAGAGACAACAACACAGGTTCACTGACCAGAACCACTATCCAAAACAGCATAACTAAATTTTCATGCCATCTTTCACAAAGAAAACACCAGTACTATTTTAAAAGGAATATTCCTACGCATTTCTGATAGAAACTTTTCTTAATAAAAAGCCCTTCTTTTAGAAGCTCTTCCCTTGGTATTCAGCACAGCACTGGAATCCTTGTTGCCTGTGCAGCCATTGACATTTCAGCTGATGGCAAGTGTCCCACCAGCTGAGAAGGGAGAAGAGACGGACGTACAGACTGCAATCAGCCATGCTCTCTTGGGGTCAGAAGTGCTTGGCCATAAGGTGGAGTGCATAACACATAGCTTGACTAGTAATGTTAACTGTCTGTCATTAAGGGTAACATGCCAAGTCTATAATTAAATCATGATACTGTATAATACAGAAGGTTACACTGCATGAGTGGAGACAGCTGTCAAGTCCTGTGCCTTTTATTAATACATATGGCATGCACAGCATGTGTGTCTCTAACTACTTGCTAGCTCTACCTTCATAAATCATATTTGCCACTGTCTCTGATACTGGATAGCTTTAGAAAGCAAACCCCATCCTCTTCTTTGAAAACGTTTTTCAAGCTGAACTGCAGTAGTAGGGTTTTATGTGTGCTGATCTACCTGACTTGAAAAGAATAATGTTTCAGTATTTCCAAAAGGCAGCATGGTGTAGTGGAAAGGTAAAACGCTCATCCTAATCCCAGCTCTGTCACTGAGGTCCTAAGTGGCCTTTGGGCCAGTAATTTAGCTCTCAACCTCCCTGCACAGAGAGATGTGAGACCTGGCAAAGCTGAAGGGATGACTAATTAAAGAGAAAATACTTGCTCAGTACCCTGGGAATGTAAAGTGACACAAAAATATTACTTCACATCAAGTATCTTTGCTTAATTGATATTAAGGAGTAGCTGGGAAGACCAGACACCAGAAATTTGGCACATTGGTATCTAGCTGCAAACAGTAATTGGCAGTCTCATGAAATACACCCACATGTAGAGGCACTGCCTGCAAACTTTTCTGCTTCATAACTCCTGTTGTAAGAGGGTACAGAGACAGGAAGGAAAGTTGCTGCTCTGTGCTTACACAGATACAGTCCTGAATCCCCTGCAGGAAGCTGGAGGTGGCACTGCTGAGAGCACCTCTACAGCCTTTTCAACAGCTTAACCTAGGATGTCCTCTCTGCTCCTCATCAGGACGAGGACGTCCTCATTAAACTAAAAAGTCAGCTTATGTTTTAAGGTTCCTGTTCCTTGAAATTTAATGTGAGGTTGTACATGAAGAATCACTACTAAAGACACCTTTCCTTGCTTCATACACTGGCACTGCTGAAGCGGGCAGTCTCCAAGATTTCATACCCTTGACTTTGTCAGGAGTAAAGCCTTTGCTCATAGGGCTTCTGCAGACATCCAGGTTTTCAAGACTTACCACAGAGCAAGTTTCTCATGAAATTAACAGGATGCTTATTATTGATTTCAGTGGTAGCTGCATCAACTGCTCAGAAGTTGAAACCTGGAAAGCCCTGAGCACTTCCTGGCTCTGCTCCACCAGAGCACTCTGTGTGTTTAACTTTTGAGCATGTGAATAGTCCCTTTCAAGTCAGTGCCCCCACAGCATGTCCTGATTAAGCAAGGTCAAGATCCTTGGTCTCCTGGCTCACATTGCTGGCTCTGTGCACCTGAAAACATTGTCTCCTTCATCACCTCTGCTGAGATGAATGCCACAAGCGCTCAAACCTAACTACTAAATGCATTTTGTATTACTGAAGGATGGCTGAGCAAAGCTGGTAATTTTGGATGCAGAATAGATCTGTATACACGCACTGGTTATACTCCCACTAAGGCAAAAGCTGAACCAAGCCTGGTACAGACCTACCTTTAACAGAGGCTGAGTAGGTGGAAATAATGCAAAGGAACAGCACAGTCAGAAGAATCATGCTGGACTCTGCCAAGCTCCTGGCTGCAGCATGAAGTGTGAGAGCCTCCAAGAAGTGAGCTGCTGAGAGTAGAGAGGAGCTTGCAGAGAGAGCCACTGGCTTGGCCACACTGTTTATCTAGATGTAGTAAAGGTCAGATTCCAAATTCCACACTCAGGTACTAAGTTCATGAAAGGACTTCCAGTTAATTATTAAGAACTAAGGTAACTGGCGGTTTCTACCCCATTTTATCGATCACCTCGGCTTTCATTTTTGAATATTGAGCCCACACAGACACACTGTAAGCAGGGGAAGCCCACCTCCAGTCCCGGAAGGACCAGGAGATTCTGCCACCACTCCTCTCTCTGAATGAAAGGGTGATCAGGTCTGTTGCTGCCAGAGGCCAGATCCTAACCACTGTCTCCACTGTCTTGCATCAACTCCATCAGCAACCCCAGAAGATTTTTAAGGGTCTTTCTGAAAGCAGGAGCACATGGGATGCCATCCCAAAAACTGGTGGTACTTTGTTAAAAAGACTTAAATGTTGTCTCAGTACCTGCTGTACTGTACCATGCCAAATAAATTTTCTTTCTTTCAGCAGCCCCAGCCCCCATCTTACATCACTGCACTGGCAGAGGTTAGAGACTGAAAGGTGAGATAAAATCAGCCATTTTGTCATTTCTCAGTGATGAGTACCCACTTGGCAGGGCCTGAGAGTAGGGCAACCCAAGCCATGCTTTACATCCCTATTTTCTTCTTTTCTCATGCTCACTTCACCACCTGATAAGCCCCTGGCTGACTAACCCATGTTGCTTCCCTGTTTCCTCTGAGAGTAAATCCCAAGCCATTTCACACTAAGCCTCATGGCCACAGAGCTCACCAAAGGATCTCCTTTAGGTGTCCCTCAGGTGTCCCTGGGGCAAGTGTCCCCTGGGCCAACCTCCCATGTGTCTTGGTACAGCTTGGGTGTCACAGCCTGCAAGGGGGGTATGTATGCCTTTTCCCCAGCATATGAAGCCTCCCCAGCTCTGTGAGGAGGGAGGATCTCCTCCTGCTTGTAGAGGAAGCACACACATGAGTCATCACCACACTCTTTCACTCTACTTCCACAGGTTGTTTTAACAAGACTTCAATCTACGAACACCCCAAATGAACAGGTGTCATCCCGGGCTGCATTTAGGTGCTCCCAGTGGGCCATTTCTGCCACCAGATCTTCTGTATTAACAAGAGATCATGGTAAAAGAGAAGGTGAACATTATGGATGTCAATCATCACCCAGCAGTGGGAAACAACTGGTCCATGCCAATGCTTCTCCCTTGTGTTCATCTCTCTGAACCTTATGGAAGTTCCCCCTGGAGCTTTTCCTGTAGTGTGTGTGTGTGTGTGTGTGTGTGTGTGTGTGTGTGTGTGTGTGCACCTGGGAAGAAGGAGATTAGGAAACCCCAGGGGCTGCTACTGCTTCTTCCCCTTTTGTGGTTATTTATGCTTCTTCCCCAGTGCAGGCTTTGACATACTCCTAAATCCAAGGGACTGAGGCTGAGAACTCCAGCTGATCCTTTTGATGCATTTAGTAAACAAAGAGCTTGCCAGGCTTTCTGTGCTTTTTTGAAAAAAAATAAGGACACTATCTTGGTGCAAAATCAACTCCAGCTAGAGAGAGACCAAAGATACAGATGCTGCTTTGGAATTCATTCAGAAGAAGGAGTTGATGGTCTGAAATCTGGAGAAGAGCAATTGTCCTCTTCTTATGCTCTTGGGACACAGGAAATTTATTTCTTCCTTGAAATAAAATAATTTTTTAAAAGAGCTCTCTTAGACACTAGAATATCAGAGGCCAGATGCCCCACTGATGTAAATCAGGGTATGTCTTTAGACACCACTGCAGTGGTCCCAATTACAGAACTAAGGATGTAGCCACCATGTAGAGAAATTGGGTACATACATTTCCACATGCATATACATTTAAACACACATATTCATTTCCATAATTTGTATTTGGTATGTTCTTCAAAGGTCTTACAAAAGGGAGGCCTGAGCCTCACCTCAGTTATGGCCAGAGTTAATCAGCAGTGACTTCCTTTAACTCAGATTACACCAGTGAAACAAGCGTTGCGCCCACCAAAGTCCACACCACGCAGAGGCTGCAGGATCAGCCCCTGATGTACATTTCACGCCATGCTGGCATATATGCTGGGGTCAAAGTATTTTTGTTGCTGCACATTTTCCAGAGTCCAAACTATATCTTTATATAGCCTAATAAAACTAATGAGGTTTCCTCCCATGTTCTGAGGCCAACAAAATGTTTCTGTCTTCTCTTCACAAGGCACAGTGTGAAGATCTTGATTTTCAACTCAAACCTTTGAGTATGTGCACCAAAGTATCCAAGTTCATCTTTGCCCTTCAGCTGGTGCCTGTGTGGCCCAGCTCTCCGTGTTAGGGTGGATAAGACTCCCATCCCCTCTATGCCGTGGGGGACTGGGGTTCAGAGATGCCCAGCCAAGCCACTGGCCAAAGGGAAGCTGTGCCTGTCACTTGCACCCTAAGCCCCTCCTCAAGAGTGCTGCAGTCAGACCTGGCCCACAGACAGTAATGTCAGTGTCCAACCTGAGTCTCCCCTGAGTACCTTTTTTCTTTTCGCCACACTCTGCCTCTTGACCTGCAGTTTTAAGGGTGTTCAGTTCCTTCTGGGGAGTGACTCACCATTTGGATGAGCATCTTGAAAAAGTCATGCTAAGGCTCTATCAAAATAATGAAATCCAGACAGCCCTTTCTCAATATTTGCAACTGCTCAGGTCTTCATTTTGTTTTGTCACCACCACTTAGCACTTGGCAGACTTCAAAAAACATTGCATTACCCTGTGTCGGTGTCTGAGGACACCGGGGTCTGGATTAGCACTACTGACCCTTTGCAAAGTGCAGCACGAAAAAACAAAATGCGTAAGCAGGTTCTTTTTTCTAAGAAACAGCACATCTGAGCATTATGTGAATTTGTTACATGTTGTTTGCTTTTTTAAAAAAAAAGCAAACAAGCAAATGAGCTTATATTGGAAACTCTTCTGCAGCCTTTCAATGACCAAAGAAAGATCAGGATTCTTCACAGGGACAGTGGGGCATTTGGACTTCTGTGATGCTGGCGTGTCAAGCTAGATATTAATAGTAACACGAGTGAGGTTTTAAATAGACCCTAGCAAATGCAAATCTGGCTATTTTTAAAGTTGTGCACAGAATAGGAATCACAAATTAAATATTACAGCAAATATTAAATTCCAGCAGCAGTTAAAAGGTCAGTGCCTCACTATAGTGACACCACAGTTTTGTGCCTTTAACACAGCTGTAGTAAACCTGAAACCAGCACTAAAACTGTAAGAGCGTGTATATCTGGAACCAATGAAACCTGATATAAACACTGATGCAGATGAAAAGGGTATTATGGCACCGCACACTCGTGTGTTTGCTAACTCTGTGTGCCTCGTTAACCAGGGGCTCACAGAGATCCGCATACTTAGGCTGCCCAAAATACATTGTTCTCGTAGAACACAACCCCAGTCTCCAGAACCGACCCCTCTAATAGGGCAACATTCTTCCACGGAGTTATCTGGAGGCGAAGGGACGCTGCCCTTCGCCGGGTATTGCCACCGGAGTTTAAAAAGCTCATTGTCGGTGTCCTTTAAAAATAGGCAGCCCGACGGCGAGCAGGCCTTTGGGGGCCCGGCCCGAAATCTGCCCTGAAGAATGCCACAGGTTAAAAATACCTGCCTGGCCCCTGCGCGAACTCGCTGGTTCGGACATCAAAACCAGCAGGGGAAAAAAAA
>VXBX01000546.1:4383-16987 GCA_013400415.1 Scytalopus superciliaris
GGGCAGGGTACTTAGCAGGACAAGAGTCTCATGTGCTGTGCTGTCCCAGTTTGGAGGAGGAACACCTTCCAAGGGAAAATGGGGAAGTTAAGCTGCAGATCTAACTCTCTCCACATCCAGAACTATTTTTCCTGTGTATATGTGTAAAGGTGCCCTTAGATGAAGTGAAAGGAGGTAAATGGAAGTCTTGCCTACTGTGGTTTGTACCTGTTGATGATCAATCCATGTTTGTCTGTTAGGCGTTGTAGGAATTGTTGTAGGAAGAAGAGGTGACTGCTGCAGAACCAGGAATTGAAGGTGCAGGGGCCTGTAAGCTGGGCAGAGGACAGGCAGCACTATAGAAGGAAGCAAACTGATAGGAAGCCTGAATGGCCTTCTGAAGCAAGGTGACAGGCAAGGTCAGAAAAACACCCAGCAACGCTAGACAGGGAAGCCTCAGCCTGAGTTAATAAGCTCAGCCTCAGCCTGAGTTAATAAGCTCATCCTATTCCCTCTACATTTTCTCTTCCTTTCCACTTGATTAGCAAATTCTTATTCCAGAAAGAACAGGGACATGTTCCTCTCTGCCCTGACCCCCTGCTGATACTGGTGCCTGCAGGGAAAATGGCTTAGACTCTTAGTTACCTTTCCAGTCTTTGTAATTTTCAGCATACCATTCTGATTAGCTAATGCCTCATACCCCATGCAAGCTGCTGAAGAGTGATAACTGAGACCTTGAATAGCAGCCTACTACACTATCAGGAATAACTGCAGAAGGGATAAAGCAGTAGAAAATTTGTCCCCTTGATCCATTCTGTACAGTATTTACTGCAATCATTTTTTCACCCCACTAGCATCTACAGACTTGTGCTTTATTTAGTTGATGTCAGAGTAGAACAAGTGCTGAGAAAAACCATTTTGAAATTATTTCCTTATGTGTAGGGAAGGTTTTTGAGTGGTTCTGAGCCATGGTTGTGATTGGCACAAGTGAGAGAGATCCTAGGCTGAAGTCAGGTAAGTGTGAATTTGAAAGATGTAATTTTTGAAGGCTTTGAAAATGTGCTAGACCCAAGGGAGATTAGTGGCAAAGGAAAGGAGTAGATTAAGGGCCATGCCCTGCCCTGTGGTGAGTTGCCAAAGCAGTTCTACAGAGCTTGGTTCCTGCAGTACTTTGCTTAAGGCTTGGAGCTCCCATTGCAACTGCCACAAGTCATTAGTTCAGGAGACAAGAAAGGAGAGAAGGGTTTTATATCCTGCTCAATAACTAGCTCCCAGTGCCCAAAATAGCATACAATGGAACTATTCTGGTGCTGCCTTGTGACATGGTGGATGTCCACATTATAACAGGTTCTTTGTGTCCTATCCTTGGTCTCTTCTGAGCAGGACCTAACCTGGCAGCCAGAAAGAAATGGAGTTTGACTTTTGGAATATTAAATGTTTTACTGTTAGACTGTCTTCTGGCAGTGGCCTGAACTAGATTTTCCCTTAAGGGATACTAGAGTTCACTTACCTTGGCAGATTTAAAGCTGGTGAAAGTCACTGGGCTAATGGCTGAGGAGCCTGGTACCTTCTGTTCCTCACCAAAAGTAACTGCTGGTGAGCAATTCCCTTTTAAGACCCCTCCTGCTAGCTCTCACTTTGCAGTGCTCACCAGCCTCCTGCTGCCTTTGACACAGCAGGCTCTGGGGATCATTGTGACTATCCCACTTCTGTCAGGCTCCATGCAGGGGCTGCTGGCGTTAGCAGCCTAATGCCCTACTTCACCAGCCCACGTGTGGCCGTGGTGGGACACACGAGTCTTTTATCTGAAAACAGTGCTGACCATGCAGTCAGGGAGTCTCAGGGAACCTGAGAACAGCCCCTAATGAGCTGCTTGCAGATGCTACCCTGCTTTGTGTGGAGCCTTGTCCTCAGGAGAGCACAAGTCTTTCAGTGGAGACAGGAAGGAGCCATGTGCACTGTATGAACTGGCATTTGCAAAGGGTCTCAGTGTTTGCATTTTGTACCCAACACACACGAAGTGATTTGTGGTTACTCCCTTCTAGGAGACAGAAGAAGACTGCCTCTCATGCTGTGATGGAGCTGGAGAACACCAAGGATTGCAGCCAGGCTGGGAATCCTCTCCTGTGCCCTTCCCATCCCACAGAGGAGCTGAAGCTGTTCTGCGAGCAGTGTGACCAGCCAGTGTGCCAGGAGTGCGTGTTAGGCAGACACCGTCAGCACCCGTATGACTTTGCCAGCAGTGTCATCCACAGGCACGGGGATGCCCTGCGGAAGCTGCTAAAAAACACCCAGCAGCACATGGACACCCTTGAGGGCGTGCTGAGCCAGATTGATGACACAGGCAGTGCTGTCCGCAGCCGCGCAGAGGCTGTGGCCACAGAAATCTGCCTCTTTGCCAGTGGCTATGTGAGAGCGATTGAGGAGCACCGAGACCGCCTGCTGAAGCAGCTGGAGGACTTGAAGGTGCAGAAGGAAAACCTGTTGCACTTGCAGAAGGCTCAGCTGCAGCAGCTGCTACTTGACATGAGGACAGGCGTGGAGTTCACAGAGCAGTTGCTGATGAGTGGCTCCGATCTGGAGATTCTCATCACCAAAGGGGTGGTGTCAAGCCGTCTGACAGAGCTGAACAGCACTGCTTACAGCACCCACCCCAGCGTGGACGACAGGATCCAGTTCTCTCCCCAGGAGAGGGCAGGGCAGTGTTGCGGCTATGAAGTTTTTGGGGCTGTTCTCAATAAAGTGGTTGACCCAGCCAGATGTACCCTGCGTGGGGAAGGTAATGGGCTGCTGTGCAGCAGCTGAATGGGAGTGCACCGCTCCCTGAAGTCACCTCTCTGTTCTCTGTACCCACAGGGTGTGCAGCTTAAGGCACTGCAGGCTCCCTGCTGTCTAGACATTAACTGGGGGCAGAGGTAGTACCAGAGGTTGCATTGCTTGCCCATGGGAGCCATGCTGGGCAGGAAGGCAGACAGCTATCATCCCCATGTACTGAGCATACTGGAACTGCCCTCCACACCATCACTGACCTCAGCATAGGGCTGAGTTGCAAGGAAAGCAACCCATAGACCAAAGACCTGAGGAGATGGGAATGGCACCTGCAATAGCAGGACATGATGCTTTCCTAGTGGCCCAAGCTGAAGTTCTGAAGTATGAGCCCAGGCAGATCCCCTCTGTGGCTGAGCAAGTAGGTTTGTTCCCCTTACAATTTACACTGAGATTGCCATGATTAGGAATAACTGGCATCAGTGGTTTCACAGATACTTATTTACTAAGGGCTTGGAGCAAGGGCAGCAAACAGGTAATGTTCAGACCAGCCCACAGAGAGCAGCCAGATCTGGTCAGTAATGACCTGTGCAGAGCAGATGAGACAGACCCAGGGCTCATTCAATCCCTTCCATGTCAAACTGTAGGTTTTGAGGTCTCTGGGGCTTGGGGCTGTTCCTCCCCTCTGGGTTGTAAAGTGCATCTTTGAGGCCTTCTGAGAAGTGTCAGCTGGGCTTAGAGTGACAGGCAAGAAGACCATCCTAGTCCATACAGACCTCTGTGCTAAACCTTCTAAACATCTCTTAGCAGCTATGGCTTCCACTCTCTCCTGATACCCAGTCATTTATTGACCTTTTCTTGTGAGCTAAAGGAGCTGAA
This sequence comes from Scytalopus superciliaris, assembly GCA_013400415.1. Taxonomy (NCBI): domain Eukaryota; kingdom Metazoa; phylum Chordata; class Aves; order Passeriformes; family Rhinocryptidae; genus Scytalopus; species Scytalopus superciliaris. The sequence continues at coordinate 8,008 of VXBX01000546.1, forward strand.
AACCCCAGAAGCAAAGTCCTGGCTGTGCTCTGATGGGACTGCCACACGAAAAATAGGTGGAGGTGGCAGTCATGGCTGGTATGAATCCATTCTGGTCCTGTTTCTCTGCCTTGCAGATCTCCACAGTGCCCGTCAGAACCAGCGCACTGGCTTTACCCTGCTCTGCAATGACACCACAGGGGAGCGCATGGGGCAAGGAGGAGAGGCTGTGTGGGTCACCATCACCCACAAGGACAAGAGGGACTGGTGGGTATTTCAGCCAGCAACTCCCTGTTCACTGGATTTGCCTTTCTTCCTCCCTTACCCTGGCTCCCTCCTTGCTTAGGCAGGTGGGAGGATGTGCTTCAGCATGTACATCAGAAACTGTAGAAGAAAAGACTACTCTTCTTCCCAGAGGTACAGCAATGTATTCAGCTGAATGGAGCTTGACAGTGTTGGCTCAGATTTGTATTGAGTCCTTGAGTGATTTGGGCTTCTCAAAGGATTCAGCTCTCTCGGTGGGTGTTGTGACACACTGTCAGAGTGAGCTCCTTCTCACTCCTACCAGCAGACACCCAGGAATCCTGCTTTTAAAACCTAATAAGCATAAACCATGGCAACCCCTGAATGACTGTCCCAAGTCAGACAGTTAATCAAGCCCAGGAGCCTCTGACATTTGATGGAAGTTGCCTAATTCATGTTCTGGAGAAAGAATCTGTGTATGACTTTGTCCTTTTTACCACAGTTGCAAGCATTGAGTACTTCAGTGTGTTTGGAGGTTTTCTAGCAAAAGCAGGAAAGACTGCACTTGAGTTCATGTTTCCACAATGAAAATGACAAAAAGTATCTATTCTGTTTTATAGTAGCTGGAACTTGTTCTGGGAAGGCTGTTGGTGGGACGACCCAATGAAAAAAAAGGGGACAAGATGCTAAAACTCCTTGCTGTGGGCAAGTGTTGATAAAGCACACAGAAGCAATGCTGGCTGCCCAGATGCTTATCAATAGAGCACCGTTGTTCAGGAATATTGTTCCAATGTACCTTCCTTCCTTAAATGCTCATACAAGGTAGGGAGGCATGCACACGAGAGTTTATGTGGCTTTAATTTGGTGAGGTAGAGGTCGCTGTGGCCACAGTAATATTTCTTGCTCCTGTGGTATGCAGTTGCTACATCCGTTGCTGAAAGCTGTCTGGCTTTGGTTTGGGGCACAACAGCTGCAGAAGAGCGTGAACTATCACCACATAGTTCATGGCAGGAAATTACGTAGGCAGCTGTATTGATATGAAATGGTAGGGGGTGGGGAATACAGATTATAAACTGTCATGTTGGGAGGCCCGAGAGACTAATTAGTGGGGATCAGCAAGAACACCTTCCTCTATGCAGAACTGCCTGGTAATTGTCTGTGCAAAGCTCTTTCCATCTCGCTGTGGAGCAAGCAATCAGTCCTCTAGTAATTAGCTGATGTTTTTTTCCTGGCACTCTGTTCACAAGGATATCTTGTGAAACTCGTGAGCTTCACTATGAAAAGGGAGAGTTTACCAGCAGAGACCTAGAACTCCTCTAAGCACTGAAGAGAAAAGTGGGGTCAATGCAGTTGGGACAGTGGTTGAAGTGATTCAAACGTGCACCGTTATAGTCTGTCTTCTTAGTGGTTTTTTCTGGAGGTAACCGCTTGCTGGAGCCCATTTTTGTGGGCTCTTATCTGATGGGATGATCTGACCTGCAAGTGTGCTGCGTGTCATCTTCTGCCTTTTCAGTGTGCAGGGTTGCTACAAATACTTGCAATGCAGCTAGCTTTGTGTGCGACTTCCTTTGTATGGTTATTGCAGCTTCCAGTAGCAGGTGTGTGTGAAAGCCACTCAGTGCTTGAGCATGGCTCATGCATCCTTTCAAACTTGCCTGAGACCCACAGCTGCTGAATGAAGAACCAACTGCAAATCTAGGCCAAACTGTGGTTCACATTTAGAGCAATTCTCTGCCAATCCCTGACCTCTCGGACTTCTCTCTGTTCGCAGTGTGGTCAAGCCAACAGTGTGTGATAATGGTGATGGGACCTACTGTATTTCCTACAGCCCTGAGGAGCCAGGCTTGTATGCTGTCTGCGTCTGTGTGAAAGGGCAACATGTACAGGTAGCATTGCTTGTTTCTCTTGCACTGCTTCTTCTTTACCTGCCTTTTTTTTTTTTTTCCTAAGTATTTGCTTTAAATCTCTGTGAGGAATACCTCTACCACATAGCAGTGTAATGCTGGGCTTAGTGATCTCTGACTGACAGGATCACCCAGTTGGTGTTTGAAAACGCAGACACAACATCTGTTAGCATCCACTGCAGCAGCCTCTCTGTGTTCTTGTCCCTTGCAGGGCTCTCCGTTCACTCTGATGGTGAAACACAAATTCCGTGAGCACCAAGGTGTGTTCCACTGCTGCACATTCTGCTCAAGTGGAGGGCAGAAAGCTGCTCGCTGTGCCTGTGGTGGGACCATGCCAGGTGGGTGCTCAGCTCTGCTGGGATCAGGAGGATTTGTTGCTCTAGGTCCTCCCTAGTGTATAAAGGTGTGAGTAGATACTCTATTCCAACTCCTGTCTTGCACATGCACCAAGACTGTGATAACCTTTACATACCTATATTCCAGTGGCATGTGACTGCAGCAGAAAGAAATGAGTAGAAATGAGGCACCTCCCTATAAGGTCCTTGTAGCACACCCCATAGACAGAGACCTGAGCCAGCTGTGCAGAAGGGGCAACAGGGCACCTCAGCTTTTCAGCCCTTCTCAGTGAGTCTAAGCAGCATTGTATCTGTACTGTTCCTGTTCCAGTGCTGGCATGTTGGGAGCTTGTGGGCTGTGTCACGCAGTGGCCATTTCTGTACTCTGGAGAAGTCTCACCCCTTGTTTAGGACAAGAGTTCAATTCCCTTACTTGTGTAATCCCAACCAGCTTCCCAGTCCTTAACCTGTATGTGTCATTTTCTGTTTTTTTACTATAGAACTGACCTCTTCCTTTTTCTGTGCTTGATCTGTGTCTAGCTCTGGCATAGCCACTAGGAGCTGGCATGGGGTTCTGAAGGTCCATGTATTTGATAATTCAACAGACAAGGGGATGAAAATCTTCAGCTTTTTCCAGCTGTTGGGACAGGGAGATGCCCCTTGGTTGTTCTTCTTTCCTGGCAGTTTTGGTCTTGAATATACTGTGTTCTCATCAGCACATGCTTCCCCGTTTTAGAGAAGTCCTGAAGCCAAAGCCTGTATATGAGGCCAAAGCCAAAGCCAGAAAAATACCACACTGGTATTCTCTGTCACACTTTGGGCTGAGCTGCTGGTGCATCTTCTTTTCCAGGTGGATACCAAGGCTGTGGCCATGGACACAAAGGTCACCCTGGCTGCCACCACTGGTCATGCTGTGGACAATTGAAGGAGAGCTCAGAGTGTCTGGGTGGGCCATCCAGTGACACCTCACTGAGGAGTTTGCTCAGGACAGTGGCACTCTGAGCTGCCAGGTGAGCTCCTGCAAGCCCAGGGCACTGCTGCTGGCTGCTGCATGAGCACAAACCATGAGGATCCCTGTGATCACTGCATAACCTCACTGCCAGAAAACATTGTGATGGATGCAGCCTGAGACAGGGGCATGAGGGAAAATAAAATTGTGCCTTTGTTCCTCCCAGGGGTGTGCATGCAAAGTTATTTTGTTGCTCAAACAGGAGCAAATTCTGGTAATTGCACTGCTGTCTACACTTTGGAGGACTTGTGGCCCGTGGGGTCATGCTCTAAAGGGAAACTCAACCTGAGCAGTTACCTCGCAGGAGGGTCAAGATGTGACTCATTCTACTCATTCGACAGTCTAAGCTGCCCTTGATAAGGGCAAAGTTGCTCACTGGGACACATTTGAAAGGGTTTGTGGTCATGCCTTGGAAAGGCTGGGCAGCCTGAATATGGCCTATTCCTCCCTAGATAATGCATGTGGATTCAACTTGGATGTGTGCATATAGCACAGTTACACTTCTGGGAGCTGCTCTTGTGTTTCAACTCTTATACTTTCTCCAGGTAAACTGTAGTCTCATTATACCCTCCCTGCAAAGCAGGAGCAAGGTGGGTTAGTAATGTATCTGGAAGAAGTCCAAGAAAAAGTCATGGCACTGATAAGAACAGGAATTAGAGTATCATTCACCCAGTCTGTATGTTCTCCATGGAGATGATGTGGGACATAGTGCTGCTGGGGATGATGCTGGAGCCAGGAGAGTACCCAGCTCATGAAGGGAAGATTTGGGGCCAACAGTAGAAGCTTTGGCTTTGAGATTGGGCATCAGTAGGAGCCACAGGTGCAAGTTTGCAGTTGTCTGTCCTGAAATAGGGCAACTGGACAAGAGCAGCGGAAGGAGATGTAATACAGCAGAACTCCTGGATTTGGCTTATGCAGCCTTGGCAAGGCCCTTTTTTGAAGGGGACCTTATCCCATTTTCCGTAGGGGAAGAGAAATGGTACCTCTGATGAGGAAGAAGAGGCACTTCCCTGGAAGGGCAGTTGCTGATTGCTGACTGTTGCTTGTCTGAGTGAAGCAGACACTCTGCATACCTTCCTTTACCAAACACAGTGGTGTCATTGAGACTGGGAACAATACTACCCTGGGGGTAACCTTGCCAGTAGGTGTGTGTTTCTAGGTCTCCTAATGCTGCCTGGGGACCTGAGGACAAAGGTTTGACTTTCTGTCACTTGGGGAGAGGAATGCTGCTCCAGTGTCAACAGTAAGGAGTGGTTCTTGCCTTCTGCATTGTGATAGCTTTCTTGTAAATAGTGGAAACCTTCACTGTCTGTTTGCTTGTTCAGCCTTAGAAGTCTCTTACTTGTTCGTTCCTCGTACAAAGCCAGTTTTGGAACTTCTTCCCAGCAAAGGAGATAGATATTCTTATGCAAATCTCTTTTATAGCTTTTCATTAATCATCCAGACAGGGCTGTCAAACAATCAGGGGAGGTTAGGCAGTTTACATCTCCAAGTCAGGCAGTTTAATTCTCCCAAGTTGCTGACTCTGAAATTTCGAAGTGAAAGTTTAGTTTAAGTCAGCCTTGAATGGAACAAACAGTAACTCATTCTCATCCTTGCCATGTGTGGAGTCAGTGTTCAATACAGAATGTGATGTAAATCAAAATGCCTGATTTTCTGTGTCTTTCTGTTTCTTTCCTCCCACCCCCCCATATGTGCATTGTTTTTTCTCAGAGCTTCCATGCTGTACTGGAGAGGGAACACGTAAGGACAGCACTACCTTCTAGGCACATAATTTCTGTCTAAAAACATCTTAGTCCTCGCAGACAGTGGAATGTGTTTTCTCCTTGTGTTAGGTATCCCTTACACACCCTGTTGCTGGCATTTTCCAAGAAGCTGTTTGTGAGAATTATACCAAAGAACATAAAACCCTTCAGGGAACTGCAGCTCTACATTTGACACGGGAAGAACAGGTTTTGGACAGTATGGGGTACTAATCCTGCCAGGGTCAGGCCCTGGTATTGATTTTTTCTCTTTTTGTTGATCTTGAAAGCTCAGTCAGTCCCAGAGATTATAAAGTATTGACTGGCTACTGCTGTGTATTTGGGCAGATAGGGCTGTTATCTTGGTTATCTTGATGAATCATGTTCAGAAAAGACATTTAATGGTCTTGGTCACTTTAGGGGGGTTAGGTGGGAGTGTCCTCCCATTATTTGTAATCAGTCTCTGCCCTCAGTCTTAATAACTCAGAATACTTTGGAAATTAATATATCCTACTGATCTGCTGGAGTTTGACATTGAACCCCAACAGCTATTCCCAAAATGGGCTTCCAGTGCTCTGTTGGTAAACAGCCTGGGGAAGGTGGTGGATTAGGAGGTGCAGTCAGTCTGCTGGGCTACATTATGGTTTTTCTGACCAGCTGGTTCCTGAGATAAGGGTATTTTCAAGACAGACATTCATGCACTGCTGACAGAGCAACACTGGTGTAGACACTGAAACTGTTCCAAGGACAAAAGCTCTTGTTGATAAAATTGTCTGTCCTCAAAATTTGGAAAAAAAAAAAAAAAGGGAGAAGAACATGAGGAGGTGCTTTGGGAGTCAAGAGAAGGCGGATTTACTCCCTCAATAGGGAAAACAGAGTGTAGCTGGAAGGAAAATGAGCAAGAAAAAAGACTGTGGAAAACCTGGAAGGACATCTGCAGCCTTGAAGACTCCATGTATAGTGCCTCCAGAGTCAGGTGTTATGTCGGGGTATCTCTCCCTTCTCAGAGAGGCAAACCACACTGGCTGCACTTGTAGGTCTGTGCCACAAGTGCCTAGTTTCTCCCAGATCTCAGGAGAGGAGCAGAATCTGGCTCAGACAGGCTTCTCGTCCTTCCCATAGCAGGAGGTGATTCACAAGGATACACTTACTGTCTGGAGTGCCATGTCAGGACAGATCCCAGCAGTGGCTCAGAGGCAGTGCAGAGAAGTTTGTGTGTTTCCAGACAAGGGTGGCTTCTGAGGTTTTTTTGCAGTGTGAGCATATGGAAAGAGGAGGACTCCAGCATGAGAGCTGCTGAGAAATTAATGTGGTGTGCCCTGGTGAATGGGACTTGCCCCAGTCCTGTGGGGCTGCCTGTGCCTGAGAAGAAGACATGTTTTTTCAACATGAAAGTAACCTGATCCTTGGCTATGCAGTGAGGTGTGCTGTGGCTATGACCTGGAGTTAACTGGTGCTGGGAGGGGACACTTTGTCTGCACTGCACCAGAGGCAGCTGTAAATCAGGTGTCATGGAAGGCAACAGGGTATTTCTTAATGTGCATTTTCCACCAGGCCACTTTGGCCTAGAGCAGTTTTAGCTTCTAGTACTGTTCTGCTAAATTATGAGAGGTTTAATAATCAGTAGAATACTGAAAAATAAATGAGGATTTTTCTTCCAGATTATCATCACAGACCAGTATTGGTTGGTCTTGACTTTAACCTCTCTTTTTTGCAAAGAAACTAGTTTGGGGTTTTTTTCAGGTGCTGGACTGTTCCCAGTTCCTCTGGACCATCCTTAGCTCTGCATGGGAAAGCTGTTCACTCTCACTAACCATCACTGCCAAACCTGTGTGGCTCTGACAGCACTGCTGAGCCCAGAGGAGCTTCTTAGCACAGTGCAGAGAGGCAGGGGAAGATGTGCATGGTGAATGGGGCCAGGATGGTGACCAGGGAGGCAGGTAGGACCCCTCTGTCCAGTGCCAAGAGTATGATTGGAGATTCTAGTAAGGAGACCTGAGCTAGTCCTGGGTATGACACAACCCATCAGTGATGGGTAAGCTGCAGATCTACTTGGGAGACCTCTGCACTCTGAGTCCAGGATTAGCTGGCTATCAAACCACAAGCTGTGCTATTTTTTGTCTTAAATAAGACATGTTTCTTAAACACATAGGGTAGGAGGTCTCCTAGTTTCCCTAGAGTCTAACCAGGCCTCTCTGCTTTTGACTGCCCTGGTGGGGCGAGTTGAGATGCTCACTGCTTCCTCATTCCTGAGAGTTCACTGCTGGGGCTCACCACTCCTTAGCTGAGTTCAGTTATTTAAGCAGGACAGCTTGGAGAATATATCACGCAAAGGACAGGGGCTGTACTCAACAGTGTGGGACCTTTGGGCACCAGGTGTTTGGCTTCCCTTCGTAGATGCCGTGACTATGGCATCCCAAGGCCAGGTCATTTTCTGGAGGTATGGTATTATCTGCACCTGCTTTGGGAGAGGGGAGGGAGGGAATTGCATTTGTCAGATTCTTGGGATGTATCACCCTGCTTCCAGGAGTTTTCAAGACAGCAGTTCTTTGCAGCTTGACTATACTGTACTCACTCAAGCTATTTGTGCAGCTTTTTTTATGCAGTCTGTAAGGCCATGTATCAGACAGCCATTTGCAGGTCATCAGCTGTAGCCAGAATGCGTGTCCTAAAAACTGCATTTGCTAGAATTTGCTACCTCAGGATTGAGTGCTTTGGTAGATCAGGGTATCAGTAGCTCAAAAAGGGCTGTGTTCCTGCTGTTGCAGGTTGGGCTATAAATGCTTGAGGAAGGCACCCCATTCCTTCTGCTGATCCTCAGACAGTTGCTTATGTTTTCATCACATCAGTATGCTGTGGGGAGAAAGAAACTGTCCACGAATTTCCTTGCAGTGTGGGTCAGGAGTAAGAGCTGGGAAGACAGTCAAATTAGTTTGTACCTCTTGTTCCAATGAACCCATTTCCTTTGGAACTGTTGACCGAGTCCTGATGAACTACAATCAGAAGAAGAAACATTGTGGGGAAAATATCTACTTCGTATCCTTATCTCCTGCTTAGTTGAAAATAACTCCCACCAGATGGGTAAAGTGACAAACTTGTTTCATTCTCCAATGAATGTGGACTGAGCTTGCATCCAAGCCTCACTCCTTGAACAGAGCCACCAACAAGCTGCATCCCAGGTGTGAACTTTCCAGACTGGATGGAGGGAGAGGCTCCAGTGAAGTGTGTGAGACAGCCCTGATTGCATTTGTCGTGTGAAAAAGATTTCAGCTGTTATGAGTATCCGTCCCACCTGAACTGAACAGTGGTGGGGAGGACAGTCCACATGTGAGCAGAAGGGACGTCTCATGCATCAGATTTTTCACATGGAGCATGAAGGAAGAACTAAATAGTAATATCATCTGCACCTTTTCACTGACAACAGTGAGGTGACCAGTAGACACAATGTCACATAGTGTAAATATTCACCAGGCATCATATTCCTCCTGTGTCTGGAATGCATGCAATAACCAGCTCTTATTCTCAAGAGGCAGTCCAGTTGGCTTTTGTCAGGGAAATGCAATAACTGATGGGTATGAAAAAATGCCTATCCCTTGCTGCTCTGAGGACTGTCCTCCAGCTCTGCCACTTCCTCTGCCTGCCCCCAGCTCCTGCACACAGCCGGGCAGCAGCAGGTGACTGAGAGAAGCAGGATTCTTCAGGGACACTTGGCTCTTCAGGCTAATCTTGAAATGAAGAAATAGACCAGAGAGAGGGGTGAGTTTTCCA
>VXBX01000546.1:17051-42159 GCA_013400415.1 Scytalopus superciliaris
AACGAGGGGGGACCCCAGTGAATTAAAAAAAAAAAAAAAAAAAAATCAAGCAGGCAAAAAAACAAACAAAAACCAAACCAAACAAACAAAAAAACCCCAACCAAAACCCAAACTAATAGAAAAAACCTGAAATGCTGAAAAAAGTTGAGTTCTGCAATCATTAGCTGCACAGTGGAATGGAAAACTCACCCTTCTGGGTTATCCTTGACATACTATTTCTTTTCCACAGTAAACCTGGATAGAAGGAGGAAGGCAGGGGACCTTCAATCTCTTATTCTTCCTTTTTTTTTTTTTTTTTACCATCTAAGCCCACTCCCGAGGGAAAGCTTTCTCCCAGCGGAACTAGAGATCTGGAAGATTAAGACTGCTGCCTGTCAAAGTCAGGCTGGGAGCCTCTCCCTGTCCCCAGGCTGTGCTCAGCAGCATTCAGCCAGGGAGTGAACAAATTTGATGCCAAATTTGATTCCAATTTGATTCTTAGTTGGCTTATCAGGATCAGGATCATGGAAAAGAGGGTAGGGTACATGGAGCAGCATCCCACAGGCTGCCAAAGCAGCACTGAGAACTGAGAGTGGTGTCAGGGCTCTGACTTGTGCAGCCCAAGCTGTCTACATCAGTTTTTTTCCATGCCTGTGAAACCCTGGAGGTACAAGGGATCCTGATGCACAGACCATGGCTTTTTGCTTGACCTGCTGGACTGGCTGTTGTGAAACACAGCTTCCATCAGCATGTAGCTGGGATGCCGCCTTCCTCTGGTTCGCTCTGCACTCCAGATCAACTCGTTACATGCTGTGGGTTCACAGGCACATCTTGCAGTTTCTGCAGGGGAAACTCCCAAGGCTCTAATTTCTTGTCCCTGGCAAAGGGTGTTGAAGTGGTCAGTTGCATCTACATACCCAAAATTGCACAGCTTTTTCCATCAGCCCTGCTGCTGCCTTGAACCAAGGGTGAGAGGCACCTCTCTGGATGCACAGCTAGCAAGACTTTGCAGCTGTGGGGCAGGTGGCACCTGCACAGGACAAAATGGTTGGTGCTGACCTGTCTGTGCTGGTTTTTGTTTGTCTGTGAGCAAACTGAGGATGGTTTTTCCCAGAAGGGCAGAGGTGGTGTTCAGGCCAGAGTCCTTGCAAGGGCCAGAGGCAAGTGTGGTTCCCCTGGAAACATTCAGGGACTGCTCAGGAGGACATACTGGCTGCTTGTCCCCTGCCATACCCCCCACTGGCGTTTACTGATGAAATCCCCTGTAACCCACTGGCAGCATCCCTTGGCTCTGAGCAATTTCTTCCCTGCCTATCGTTGGGAAAGAGGATTTTAAGATACAGGGATGAAGGTGAGTCACAACAGCCATGTGGCTGCTGCTTGCTTCATGCTTCCCAGGCGTGAGAGCTGAAGCTGGTCATGGCAACCTTGGCTGAGTTTATAGCAACTATCTCACTCTGGGGTCAGGTCCTAGAGTAGAAATTGGTGGAGCTCCTCAAGGATGTAGATGTTATTCAGCATACATGAGACACTTGGTATCTTCCTCAGAACAGGAAAGCACAGGTTTTCCCACGGTGAGCCTGCTGGGACCTCAACTGACTTGTGGCTGAGCCCCGTGGGACATGGCAAGCCTTTGCTGGGAACTGTCACACTCCAGGATCCACATGAACCAATAAACAAAGTCCCCATCCCACAGGCCCCCAAGGTAGGCAATAGCTGATGATGGGTCACCCAGCTGCCCAATGCGGATGGCTGGAGAATGTCCACTGCTTTCCACCCTGATGGGGTCAGCTGTGACTGCAGATGCAGAGCACCAGTCCACCCTGGTCAAGAGTGAAAGCCAATGAGAATGGGAAGGAAGCCAAATATAACACAAAACCTAATTCCTTCCCAGCTCTGAGGGCATCTGGGCAGAGAGATCTTGGTACAGATGTGAATGTACATATGGACTTGTATGAACCCTTACGTGAATTTAGCACGTACTTGTGGTGAAATACACTGTTCTGATCCTTTCTCCTTAGCATGTGCAGGCAGGGCTTCCTCAGACAACTTTTCACTGGCTTTAGGGTGGAGACAGTGGGAGGGAAAGCAAGTCTTCTGCAACACCTCCCCTTCTTTCCATGCCCTCTTTCAACCCATCTTCCCTTTCTCCCTTCCCTGCTGTTCCCTGTGGGAGAGGCTTGTTCACATGGTGCAACTCCCTAGAGCTCTGTATCAGGCCTATGATCGTGGCATCTGCGGTGCTTGAAGCTTGATTGTGCCAAGTGACTGATGCAGGCACAGATTAATGGTGGGAGGAGTTTGTGGTTGTACGGACACTGCTGGGCTCTCCTGTGGGAGGCTGCTGGATGTGTTGGGAAAGGGTGTGCTGCTGCAAGCCAGCAAATGCTACTGAAGCAGAGCAGCTGTTTTTGTGTGGGCAGAAGGACCATGACCTCTCACAGTCTGGTTCTGTCTGGGGACAAGACAGGAAGCAGTAACTCGAGAGATTCTGTGTACAACAGGGCAAAACAAGCCCTATGCTGGTAGCTCTGGATGGTAGTTGGGAGTGGCCACTGTTGGTGCCCATACCTCCTGCAAGGCTCCCTCCAGTGCCCTTTCAGACGTGGGAATGGGGTAAAGTGTCCTTCTGCAGCTCTCTGGGCTTCTGCTCTGTGAGGAGTCTATGAGACTGTTGGGAATGAACACGAGCTGCTTGTCCCACGATGTACCTGTGGGTTTTGTGGGGAGCTGCTTCAGGGCTTGCTGTGGTGGGGAGCTGAGGTTGCTGCCACAACCCCCCAGTCCACAGGAAAATGTGCCCGTGACCACTGGCTGCAGTGGGAGTCTGTACCCAGCCATGCTTATGGGTCTGTCTAAGCTGGGGCTGTGCTGGAGCCAAGTTGCACTTGACAAGGCTTGACTGTGCTGCTCCATCACATGCTACCTTTCATCTCCAGCAGGGCTGCTTGCCTCTGTGGCTTGGCAAGTGGTCCTCTCCTCCTCAGTCTCTCATTCAGCAGCCCATTATCCATGCACACACAAAGCATCCCAAATCTGACCAGCTCAAAAAGCTGTTCCCATTTCCAGCCCCTCCTGCCCACTCCCTGGGTCATATCTGGTGTCTCCTGGGGTCAGGGGCCTGTCTGCTCTACTCACCTCCCTGGGTCACTGGTCCCTCGCAAGTACCAGCAGGGACAGCCTGTCTTGCTTTATGCACCAGGGGATGCAGAGTGGAGCAGTCTCCATTGGGACCAGCTGCCTGCTCTGAGGCTGGGTCTCTTCCCATCACGTGGTCCCCCTGCTTTGATGAGGAGTGCTCTCCTGAATGTTCACCACTGTGGTGGCTGTGTGCTTTCCTGGTGCACCTGGCTCTAGGTCTGTGGTTTACCTGCCTTGACCTCCTTCCTGCCAGCGGCTCTGCAGATGGGCACCACAGGCACAGGGTGTGAGGGAGGTGGGCTGTGCAGTAATACTCTCCTTTTCTTTTTTCCCAAATAGCATGACTACAGTCATCATCATCCTGGCTGCAGTGATTGCCCTCATCATTGGGTTTGGTGTCTCAGGTAGGTGACTGCTTAGATTTCTTGCTGTTACTGGCAGGGTGATGATCTTCTGCCCTGCCTCTGCATCAGTTAGTCCATCCTGTGCATGGGCTGGGATCGTGTGTGCAAGTACAGCCTATGACCTTTAAGGAAGGCTACATAAGTGTAGTGCAGCCTGTGCTGCCGGAGGTGTAGTGCATTAGCTGAAATGGGCGTGGGGCCCTAAACCTACACATACCGAAAGACCTGCACATATTGTGCTCTTTCTCCCAGATAGGAGGAGATTTATTGCAGCGTCTGGCAGGATGAGGCACATTCCCCAGCTCCCTCAGAGATTACAAAGATGCATTGTTGGGTGTTGGCCAAAATGCAGCCTCCTTGGAGTGTGCTGAGTGAGGACGAGTAGGGAAGGGATGCATGGGAAAGACAGCCTGTCTCTGTGAAGGAGTTAATTCTCAAGCTCACAGCTAAAAAATTCACTTGAGGGTAAATGCAGACTTTTCTTAAATGAAAGAAAATGGTTTGGATTCCACTAACAGCATAAGAGCAGCCTGTTATTTCTCTACCAGCATTGTACCTTGCAATCATGTGTATATTGTATAAAGGGACATCCTGACTAAGACAAGACACAAAAATCACACTATTCTGGCAGGTGCAAAGAGAAAATACGTGTAAGCAAGGCAGAAAATATCATGAGAATTCTTCTCAAACAAGTAAGAGAAGCTACTTTTTGAAGCATGCTGCCTGCTAAAGAAACACTCCTGTTCTTTCTCTTGGTATATAAACCATGGGGGTTGACCTCTGCTAGCAGCACTGGTGGCTGCTGCTGGTGTCCTTGCCATGTGCCAGGGCCTGTTCAGCCTTGGGATTGGTACTTGACAGCCACAGGGCAGTCTGGCCTTTCTTCACACTCCCTGCCTCCCCCTTCTCATACCCCTTGCTTTCTCCTTGCAGGAAAACACTCCATCAGTGTGATGGCACTGACAACTCCAGGGAACATTGGCCAGCGCAGCATCCTGGGCTGCACTTTTGAGCCCGACATCTGGATGAGCAGCATAGCGATCCAGTGGGCCAAGGCGGGAGTGGTTGGGCTGGTTCACGAGTTCAAGGGCGGGCAGGACCATCTGGAAGAGCAAGACCCGTTGTTTCAGGGCCGCACGGCAGTGTTTGCGGACCAGGTGATGGGCGGCAACGCTTCCCTGGAGCTGAGGGACGTGCAGCTCTCCGACGCTGGCACCTATGAGTGCTCTGTCACCACAGCCAGAGGCAGCGGGGCAGCAGTGCTGCAGTACAGGACAGGAGGTGAGGGGTGCAGGGAAGGGAATCCTGCTGTGAAACACATGCTGATGTGGCTCGGTTGGGCCTGCCTGTGGGTATGATGATGCTGGAGGCTGTGTGAGCAGCACCGCTCCTCCAGCAGCCACCACCAGGCCCTGCAGCCCTGGGTAGGAACAGGGTACTTTTTTAAAATTTTACAAGGGTGTTTATGGCCTTACCCACTTTTTTGACATCCTCATTCCAGAAAATATTATTATTTTAATGCTTTTTTCTTCTGTTTATCACACATGATCTACCAGCTATGTAACTGATTACAAAATAGCCCTTAAGAATGGGAGTAGCTAATTGATCTTAGAAAGATCCAGTTTTTATATTTCTTGAAGATAACATGGTAGCTTTTCCTCTCTAGCATTAAGATGTATTTCCAGCCAGGAGAAGTGCTGCATAGTAAAAACAGTAGCCTATTTAAGGTATTTTTCTTTGTTTTTCCAAAATATTAAGTTTTTTTAAATTACTATATCAAAGCAACAAACCTCCCATATCATAGTTATCTAAGTATTATATATTTGCTAGAGTTAATTGTTCACCTTGTTATGAGGGATGTGAGTGGAAATCCTACAGCTCAGGCCACACCTTAGTCTGTCCTCAGCCCCAGCAGGTGCAGGTGGAGCTTTCCTTGGCTGTAGCCCCATTTAGTGTGAGTCACATCACAGAGGGATCTGGACAGGCTGGATTGATGGGCCAAGGCTAGTGGTAGGAGGTTCAATAAGGCCAAGTGCTGGGCCCTGCACTTGGGTCACAACAACCCCATGCAATACTACAGGCTGGGGGCAGAGTGGCTGGAAAGCTGCCCAGCAGAAAAGGCCTGGGGGTGCTGGTCTACAGCCAGCCATGAGCCAGCAGTGTGCCCAGGTGGCCAAGAAGGCCAATGGCACCCTGGCCTGTATCAGAAATAGTGGCCAGCAGGAGTAGAGCAGTGATTGTCCCCATGTACTCGGCACTGGTGAGGCTGCACCTCAAGTGCTGTGTCCAGTTCTGGGCCCTTCACTACAAGAAATTTTGGTGCTGGAGTGAGTCCGGAGAAGGGCAATGGAGCTGGTGAAGGGTCTGGGGCACAAGTCTGATGAGGAGCAGCTTATAGAGCTGGGGTTGGCCATCCTGGAAAAAAAGGAAGCTCAAGGAAAACTATTGCTCTCTACAACTCCCTGAAAAAAGGTTGTAGCCAGATGGGAGTCAGTGTCTTCTCCCCAGCAACTGGTGATGGGAGAGGAAATTACCTCAGGCTGAACCAGGGGAGGTTTAGNTTTTGGTGCTGGAGTGAGTCCGGAGAAGGGCAATGGAGCTGGTGAAGGGTCTGGGGCACAAGTCTGATGAGGAGCAGCTTATAGAGCTGGGGTTGGCCATCCTGGAAAAAAAGGAAGCTCAAGGAAAACTATTGCTCTCTACAACTCCCTGAAAAAAGGTTGTAGCCAGATGGGAGTCAGTGTCTTCTCCCCAGCAACTGGTGATGGGAGAGGAAATTACCTCAGGCTGAACCAGGGGAGGTTTAGATTGGATGTTAATAAAAATTTCTTCATAGAACAGGCTACCCAGGTGGAGTCACCTACTATCCCTGGAGGTATTTAAAATACATGTAGCTGTGGCAGTTAGGGACATGGTTTAGTGGTGGACTTGACAGTGCTGGGTTAACGGCTGGGTGTGATGATCTTAAGGGTCTCTTCCAACCTAAATAATTCTGTCACTCTGTAAGCTGTAGGTGTTGGTCAGGTTTATGAGCCCAGGACCCAGCTTGTAGCTCTTAAGTGGAATGACTTAAAGAAAGCTGTGCCATGACCTCAGTAGATCCTATCAAGCTGGACTGCTGTGTCCTAGGAATCTTTAGCTCCCCTGTAGCCCAACCTGGACAGACCTCTGTCTAAGCTTCTGTTTTTGGTTTGGCTACGTGTGGTGCTGTGATGCTAAGCAACAAATAGCCTAGAAATATGTGGGACTGGCAGGTGCAGTTGGGTATTTGATGACCAGTTCCTAGACCCCTGCCTTCTTCTGACTTTCCCTGTTTTGCCTCCCAAAGCCTTCAGCATCCCCGAGGTGCAGGTAGAGAGCAGCAGCAGTGGGGACACGTTGCAGTGCGAAGCACCGCGCTGGTTCCCTCAGCCTGCCGTGCACTGGACAGTCGACAGCGACGCCGGGCAGCACCAACCTCACACTGCCAACACCAGCTATGAGCTGAACGCTGAAAACATCACTTTGAAAGTGGTTTCCTTTCTGCACAACATTACTGCTAACGTCACCTACACCTGTGTGATTGAGAACAACATTGCCACGGCTACAGGCAGCATCAAAGTGACAGGTAGAGTTTAACACCCAGAGACCACAGGCGTGGGGGAGACGAGTTTAAACAGTGCCTGTGTGTACTGGGGGGTTCCTATAGCACCTGTGTCAGTCAAGGAAGGGGCTGAAAGCATGGATAATCCAAGCACATCCCTCTCTCACTCTCTCACTCTCTGTCCCTGGGATAAAGCAAAAGGTCTGTGTTTGGTCCTGCTATTTATGGTAATGATTGCAACCCTGGCACAGGGACAGAATGGCCAGGGAGCCAGGAGGGACACACTTCAAAAGAATGCCTTCCTTTGAATGTTAACCAAACCAACCAAAACTCCCAACTTCTGACACTTTCTTTAGCCAGTTCAGTTTAGATCCCATTTCTGTACAAAACCAGGAAGCTCCTTTAGGTGTTATCAATGACAATCTCCCTGATTCCACCCCAATCCCTTTATTTAAAAGGCAACTTTATTCACAGAAAATCAAGCTTCCCAAAGAGCCTGAGTATCTTCTTCTGTTCTGCATGAGAAGGGTCATAGCTCTTCTATAGTGAGGGCTTTATTGCTGTAGGTATCCAGGAAAGGCAGGGTCTATATCAATATTTAGAAAAATAGGAAGGAGTAAATATACACACTTGTTTTCCCTTCCCTGCTGTGTTCCCATTCTGGTAGCCTCTCATTATTCTTCTGTTACAGATTTCAGCATTACAAAGGGGACTAACTTGCAGCTGTTGAACTTGAATTCAGAGTCAGTGTTATCCTCCTTTCCAGCCTGTCACTGGATGCTTCTGCTTCCCCTGTATCTGCTGTCGATATAAAGCCTCTGCAAAACAACAGAACTGCTGGACCTGGAGGTAAGCTTGGAAAAGGAAACTCAGAAGCATACATGCTTGACACATATGTACACCCTCTTGTGAGTCTGGTTACAGCAGCAGAGCCTGCCGGAATAGGAGAATGTGTCTTTCCACTGTCCCCATCCGTGCCTTGCTTGCACCCACTTTATTCAGACACTTCCACTGTACCATGCAGTGTCTTCAGTAAGTAGCACCTACTACACATGCCCTGGACATGGCTAGAGAGAGCTGCCAGCCTGGGCACTCCCACACAGACCTGGAATAAGGAGGGCTGCAGACAGCCAAAGCACAGCACAACTGCCTTTAATATTCATCAGCTTTGGCTTTGGGTGGTAGGCCCTAGAGATTAACTGGAGGAGAGCTGAAGTAAATCAGCAAAAACAAACATCTCTGTCTTTCCTCACACAATAGTTATTCCAGCTACATTGACAGCAGGACACACTTCAAACTTTCCTCCCTCTTGGGCTGAGAACTTCAAAGACTTCTCCCAGTCCCAGAGCATTAAACCAGATGATTTCTCTTGAATTATTATTTCTTACCGACACCAACAACAGGATACTTTGGCTCCTGAAAGAGAGCAAGGAATTGTGATAAGGAGAGTTGTATAAAGGAAAAGCTCTGATTGCAGGAACAAGATATATTCTCTGGTCTGAAGTAACCCAGTGACCAGAACTCTGATCATGGGCAGAAGCTGAGAGACAAACAGGAAAAGGGTTTCCTGCAATACATCTGAGAACACAAATCTTAATTCCCGCCAAACAGATTTGATTCACCCATCTCTCAGCTTGTGATTCCCTGACTGTACTAATAAAATAGTACAGGAGAGCCAGTAAATCTCCTCAGTCTTCTCAGAATACTATAATCCAACTCCCCTTCTGAAAAAGATGCTGTGAATGGCAGAACAGCCCTGGGCTGGAAAACTGCTAACAGGCTGGGAATAACCTGGCAAAGGCAAACCACGTCTGAAATCCTGCATGAGGACTGATGATGGTATTTGTAATGCAAAACAAAAGAGGAAGATGAGTACTCAGTGTGGCAGCACAGAAGACCAACATGCAGAATGACAACTAGAATTGTAAGATACTACTGGAAAGTTTAAATTCAGAAGTCAAGTTGTATCTATAACTATAGAGCCAAATTTTCCTTTTTATTTTTTTAAGTAAGCATTACCTGGCACTTCCTACCTATTTCTGTAGAACTGTGTGTTACTGTGTTATACATACCACTTTCAGTTGTACTTTTTAATCAGATTTTGATCTCTTCATCTTACATCACTTACAGTCAGCATTTTCCTCAGGCTAAGACAGTTTATTTTTAGGGTTTTTTTTCTGCTTGTTATGTTTTCTTTCTGGAGGATGGCAGATAAGATTTAGCACTGTCTTTACTGTTTTGCAGAAAGCACCTCCAGAAAGCAAGGCTGTCACAGCAAAACTTACATACATCTCTGCTTTAACCTATTTTGGCAACCTCTTTCAGGATGGAGTCTCAGAAATGTATTGTGTGGTCAATGACACAGGTGTTGTGTCACTCATGCCTCAGTCTCAGAAGTGGACAGCAGGCCTTGAGACGGAACATACTTTACACATGTCCAATAAACCCCCTGCCTGACATTTAACATGTAGCTCAAACTAAGGGGAAAGAGGGAAAAGCACTGAACAAACAAACCCCCAAACAGTAGCTGCTCCAAGATGCTGTCGGCACTACAAACTGAGTTAAGGCAGGGAAGTAATTGCATGTGGAATTTACTAGCCTAGAGAACCAAGATGAAGTATGTGGACACTGTTGTGCCAAAAGCAAGTGCAGAATACTCAGTCATCAAGGTAAGCAGATGGGAGAGGAATCTCTTCAGATGGTGATGTCCCACATGGTGTATTGGCTAGTGTGCCACACCACCATGGCTACTGGGATGTGCCATGGCACTCCCTTCCTGATCAGGAACAGATGGGCAAGCCTGTAGCATGCTGAGAGTCTGTATCACAGCCCTGCCTCTTCTTACCAGCCCCATGTAATGTTCAGGCTGCTGTTTAAGCTTGTGATTTAGAATTGTGATTTGGTATCCAAACAGTAACTTATTCACGTCCCTTCTCTTTTTGAAAGAAATGCTTTAAAAGTGTGATTTTAATAATTTCAATTAGGTTAAGAAGACCATACTTCATGGCAACTGTAGAGTTGTACTAATGGTCTGCAAAATGCCTGTCTCTGGCTCACAAACCAAGGATCTCTGTTCTGCCTCACTCCCCACAGAGCAAGTAAACCTTGATACTAAAATAGACACGCTGTTTATGAAATAGTGCTTTAATAGCTTTATTTAGTAGATACTACCACATAAAATACACACATTGTGTGCCCCAGGCCCAAGGCAACAGCTGTCACCTAGGAAGCATTGAATATCTCTCTTCCAAAACATAACTCAGTAGCACTGGTGGTGAATGGTCCAGAAGGACCATTCAGGAATTCCACAAGTCACAGCAGCTTCTTGATTGCACCCTTCAGCCTGTGCTCACAGGTGTATGCTCCCACTGGAAAGGAGATAGAAAAAGCTTCCAGTTCCAGCAGGTATTTCCATAATTCCTCTCCCACTGGGAGAGATGTTAAGCAGTGTCTCTAACTCAGCAGTAACAGGATGTCCTCCTAATCCTCTCACTGTTCAGACAGCATAAGGCTTCTTGTTCCACTTCCTCCACGTTCAGGCACAGCAGGCTCAGACGAGGTCCCACTTGTGACACAAACTCCACTTCACCACACCGAAAATTCCTCAGCTGTGGTGGAGCTGAAGGGGAAAGATACAACCAGTAACAACTCAGTGCAGGGCTCCAGCCCTGCTCTAGCACATGGCTGTAGAAGTTGCTGGGGGAGGTAAGGCCTTGCAGCAGCTGCTTGGCATCTCCTAAACCTCAAAGGACAGCATGATTAATGAATCTAGGATGTAGGCAGATTAATGTGTTTGGCCAGCATCCCTCCAGACTTGGAGGAAACAGACGCTCTACAGCATGAAATGTGTGCTGTTTACATAGCTGATTCACTGAACTTTGTGTCTTCTACCATCATCAGCAACTTGGCCTTACAAGCAGTGTACATGATAGCCAAAAATAATGTCTCCACAGCAGGTCATCCTTGTTCTAAAACAGCTCTATGTTTCTGTGTAAAGTAGAAAAATTCATATATATTGCTTTAGATAGTGACTTTTGTAATATTATTTCTGTGTATTTGTAAGCGTGGATCTGCTAAGACACATCTTAGCTCTGCATTACAGAAATCACAGTTCTATGGAAATCCTTAAAAACCCTTGCTTTGTGGACAGTGAAAGCAGGCTTCCTTCCTCAGCCTGGTGAGATGCCTCCTCCCTTCCTTCCCCCACTAAATATTAGAAAAGCTGGCAGTGCTTGCTTACCAGGCTGCAAGAGCTTGGAGGGCTTCTTGTCTAGGCTGAAATCCAGCAGGATAGGGCGACAGATGAGAGGACTCCTGCACAGACTCCTTAGGTAGCAAGCAACAGGATCCTCAGGTTCCTCTAGACACTGAGGAAGGAAAGGGTGTGTTGCCAGAGAATATTCAGAGTGAGGCAGGGAGGCTCTGGAACACCCAGAATCAAAGGGAAATCTAGTCCAGGTGAGGCTTGAGCTCAGCATGCTGCAATTGCCACTGGAGTACCCCACTCACCCCTGTGCCAGTAGCTTCCCCGTGCTGAATGGACACGCGGCCCCTGCTCTGCACACACTTCTGCAGAGCTTCCCACTCAGGAGGGCTCAGGCCCAGCATTGCTCCCACGTGTTTGTTCCTGCACAGCACCACAGCTTCACCTGTTCCATCCTCTACCAGCACCCTGTGGAGAGAGCAGGCAGGCTGAGATGTAGAGGGAGGTCAGGACAGTGCCTGGCTCCCTCACAAGGGTCACCCCCCCAGGCAAGAGATCTCAGGAAAGAGACGGGGAGGTTTGTTCACATCTCAGAAGACGTGACAACTCTAACTTCTATCTTTGCTGTTCTGTCTACATTCCATCCTTGGTCTGATTTTCCCCCTCCCCTTTGTGGTGCAATTTGCTCCCTTCTTATCACATCTCCCCACACTTCATCTCTGCAGCACTTACCGTGCACTGGCTTGTCTCACTCCTGTGTGTGATGGACATGGTGGGTTGTGTCGGCTGCACCTCCCCTGAAGGAACAATAAAGCTTCAGTGCTCACTTCACCCCCAGTCCTACCTGCCAGCCTGCCTGGCATTAGATATGTACTTCTAATCTGTTGTTACTTTGATCCCATTCTAATATGCAAGTCTTTTTCAGACACTGGGAAAAGAGGGTTCAAAATGGGGATAGGAACCCTTTTTTCTCCTACATGGTAGCAAAGATGTGTCAGAGTAGAAAATCTGCAAGACCTCTCACAAATTATCCCTCTGGAAGGTTGAATACCTCCTTGAAGATGCTGCTGCAAAGTGAGCAAACCCATTGCAGGCACACAGTCAGTACACAGGACAAGTGGCATAAAATCCGTGCCTGGGGCGAGTTTTGCAGGTGAGGTCGTAAGGTGGACAGAAACACTAGTGATGGGGGTGAGGCTTCTCCTGCAGGACTAGAAGAAATAGGAATTTGAGAAGCTTGGAACATAAAAACCTTTCTTAGGACACTGTAAGGGTGAGAACAGACCTTGAAGTTACCTGTAAGGAAAAGGCAGGTGAGAAGCTGGCAGAGATATGATGCTCACACAGCTGGAGGCAATGTATGTGCAATAAACATTATGGAATCTGTAATACGAAACAGTAGATGTTAAAAAGAGCTTGTAGAAACTAAACGTTCAGTTTTCTTGGGATGACTGTCTGATCTTCATTTGTAACGTGGTAGGAAAATAATTTGTAGCAAGGGACTGGGAGACATGAAGGTATAGACAAGGGATGAGGAAAGTCCACATGAGAGGACAGATTAAGACATGGTTTCAAAGACAGTAAGGGAGTTCAGAGCCTAGATCAGGGCTCTAAAGACAGGGGTACCTGGAGATTTTGCGTTCCAAGTTCTGGAAGAGGATCTTGGCTCCAGGTAGCAGACCCCAGAGATGCTGCAGATAGGTGGCAATAATGTAAATGTCCATCACAAGAGGGGAGCCTGGAGCCACTGAGACACTCAGCTTCACACTGTGATCGCTGGCTAGCAGATTCCCTGGAGAGGCACAGAAGCACACACTCCATGAGCTCACTCACACACAGGCAGCATAGTCTGCCACTGGGCTGGACTTGCCGTAAGTGTTTTGCCTTCCATCACAGTGAGGCTATCACTGTTATACCTCACAGGTTTTCCAGGTACAGCACTCCTGTCCCTATATATGCAGTGTGTAGTTTTCTAGCCCTCTGACATGCAACGGGATGCAACATTCTGGCATACTTCCACTATTCTCACATACAGCAGCACAGTTAGCCAAGTGCACTGCCTCTCTGAAGCAGAAAGCAACAATCTGTTGTTACTGGACAAGCTGTCACGATCTTACCTTTCTGCTTTGGAAGGCCAACAGTCACAGATGACTTCTCATTCTTGGGACAAGCACACAAGGTCCTCTCCACTATCTCACCAGAGAAAGAAACAAGGGAACCTGTGAAACTGAGAACAGACCAGGATTTTTGTGCTGCCTAAAGACAAAAGTAGTGGAGGAACACCTGACTTGAAGACTGCCACAAAGGACCGGATTAAGTGCTGTTGCTTGAGCCCAGTTTCAGAGGAACCTGTCCATGAGCACCTGAGCTATTGGATTGAGGACAGCTTGCTGCAGCCTACGCCACCCAGGGACAAGAGGCCTCTTTAATTTGCTTTATGCTTCTTCAGACTCAGCAGTCAAGAAGAGTGAGGTATTACAACCTTTCTATCTGCTTAACTCCTAATTGTTTTTCTTAATTAGAGGAAGAAGCCAAGCAAAGAGAAAGAGTTCACTGTAAGGCACTGGTGAAAATTCCTCTGTGCATGCATATCACCCCAGATTAAATATGAAGAGAAAAGCTTCTAATCCTAGTATTTGTTTGTGCAAGTTGTGCTAAAATAATATAAAACCAGTAGAATAAGTCATACATTCAGTCTCATTTTCCCTGTTGTGCCTCTTTCCACTTCTGACAGGAAATTTAGCAGAGACCTTTGTTTCTAGTCCACACCAGCAGTAGCTGAAACATTTTTTGGACACTATTTTGTAGTCTTGTCACCTGCAATGCTTTTAGCTTTGATAACCAGGTGGGAGAAGTCTGGACTGTTGCACACAGGAAGATTTCCAAACCATATTCCTAGGGTGGATAGTTCCCCACTGTTTAATATAGCACTGTTTCCAATAAAAATTAATACAGACCCATTCTTTAAAACACAGTCACTTGTCATTTGGGGCAGACCAACATACCTGCTGCTAAGTACTTCTGGAATGGAGGTAATTCTCTGGTCCATGCCTGTCAGCACCAACCGGGCTGCCAGCTAGAAGTGAGGGAGACACAGCCTCAGATGGGTTGCATTTTACAGCTATCCCCAGCCAGAGCAGTGAAGACAAGTCTTGCATGCTTAGAGGTCAGTCAAGCAACTCATGCTTCCTCTCCAGATTAATTCTGAGGCAGGAAAATGTGAAACCCAGCAGCAGCCTCTGATGGAGCTTCAAGCAGAATGGTCTCACCAACAAGATACTCTGTACTGATAATTTTCTAGCTAGTTGTGGACAGATCTACAAATCACCTGTGAATGCCCAGAGCAATAAGGCACTGCATACCTGGCGCTCAGGCAGACGGGAGATCCAGGTCTCATGCTGTAAGTGCCAAGTATCTTGGACAGGGAGGCACAGAGGGCAGGATGGCCTGCTCAGGAACGTTGCTGGCACATGTGGGAAACCGAGCTTGTCAAACACTTCCAAGTCCTGAGTTAAGAGTGATAAGGCAAGACAGACGACTATTAAAGGAAGGAGGATAAAGTTATATAGGGAAACAGGGCCAGTGAAGAACAATGGTTTAGAGAACAAAAAAATATCCGCTGAACTCAGAGCTCTGAGAAATTTAATCAAACGCAGAACTGAAGCAGTTTCTTGGCAAGACAGATGGAAATTCCAAGCCTCGAAAACAGCTTAGTCACCCCCTCTGACTCCTCGACTCCCACATGCAGTTCAGTGAGTGTCCAAGAGAAAACAGCATGGGAGCCTCTCTCTTACCGAGCAGCAGGGCACAATGAAGCGATACAGGCCATCCTGGTGCAGGAACGGAAACCATCGCAGAGACTTCCCCATGAAGAGGAGCAGTGCCTGGTGAGGCAAGGGAGGAGAGACAGAAGGTGATGAGAAGTGTTAGGAAAAAGGCACAAAATGAAAAACACAGCAAGAAGAGAGACAGCCCAACGCAGAGGATGTCTTGATAGAGAAGTAAGATTAGCTCCACCAAGGGTAAGAGAAAATAGATGCATTTACAGGAAGATGACAGAGAGGAGCTGGAACTTCCTTGGAGTGGCACAAGGAAGTTGCCTGCATAAACATCTGTACCCAACACAAAAATTACTTTCCCACTGATTAGTAATCTAGATACTTAGAGCCACCTCCCAGACCCATCAAGCCACACCCCAAAGCTGCCTCACTTCTTGCTGTGCCATGCCCTCTTCTCGATCAGAACTGGTCTCCTCCAGCTCTGGCAGATTCCCAATTTCTCCTGGGTGGCTCCACAGCTGAGGTTTGCCCAGCCACAGCACTGTGGCCTGGAAACTGCACTGCCGCTCCTGTTCTTCTCTGCAGAGTTGGTAGTTGCGTAACATAAGACCTTCTTTCTGGGTAACCAAGAACAGGTTAGATACGCAGCTGGTTGTTCTAGTGCTGCTCTGGCCCCCCTGGCAGTTCTCATCTCTGTGAGTATCTGGATTGGGATCCTCCAATTTAGGCACTTTTGCCTCAGGGGCTTCCAGCTCAAGTGTTACGCTGCCATCTTTCTTCTTCCTCAAAGAGGAGCTGGTTCCACTCCTAAGGCCTTTTTGGATTTGTCCTTCAGCAGCATGGAGAACCTGAACATCCTCAAAGTAGAACTGCACATAGACGCTGAAATGACAAATGACAGCAGTGAAACTCCCTGTTCCTGAGAGGTGGATGTTGAAAACAAACTTCTGGTGAGTGCCTCCCAGGTACTCAGCAGGAGCTGTGGCAAAGAGGGAAGGAGAGGGCAGCTACCAGGCTGTGTGTATTCTGAACAAACAGGTGATGGACTTGCTGCTGATAAAGGGCTCATTTTTTACAAACAGGAAAGGACAGTTGCTTTGGCACTGACATGCTATGCTGAAAAGATGCTTTACCATAGTCTAAAATAGTTGTGGAACTGGAGAAGGATGATTTTACTTGCCCACTGAATAAAGGACTCACCTGGTTTTTTTCTCCCTCACATGCTCCAGATTTTCCAGGTGCTCCCAGGAGGGAAAATCAGTCTGAAGGAATCTCTCCACTATAAGCTGGTAGCTTTCCACCTGCAAGAGTGATCCTGCAAACATATCAGAGAAAGGAGCTGAGCTAAATAAAAAGAGAACATAAAACCAGTAAACTCAGTATCCTCATTTTAAAGTCACAAGGTCAGGCAGTGACAGTTCAGCACCTCCATACCAACTCTCTTCTTCCTTGTTTTGGAGCTGGGTGGCAGAAGAGCAAAAGCTCAGCACTCAGATATAGTTTGGTGCCACATACCTACGAGAGCTGTATCAGCAAAGGGACTACCATCCTTATGGCATATCACACAGGGAAGCCTGCCGCTCTTGTCCTGCAGCTGGAGGGAACTGCTCCTGGAGGAGACCCTCAGCACACCCAGCAGTATCTACAACAGAAAGGAAGCTGCAAAGAGCATCAAACAATTCCCATCTTGGAAAGGTATAAATCCAAGTGTGTGGAGTAACAGCTCAAATTCAGCCTGTTTTCAACACACTTTGGTGAGAAAAGGGGTGTAATTTCTGAACAGGAAGAAGAGGCATGCACAGGACAGGGTGCTGGAAGGCATGGGGGAATCTGGGAACTTTCAAGGCACAGACATAAAGTCACTTACCAGTCGGGGCTGGAAACTTCCTGCTGAGAGTGTGCAGTAGGACCAGGCCAGTCTGCGATTCAGCTCCTGGGTGCCCATATGCTGTGCCTCCGAGGGGGACAGCAACTGTGATGGACTGAAGCCTTCCCAGCTCTTCTGTTCTGCCACACGGCAAACTGCAGACAGAGACAGGGCCTGGCATGGTGGGTTCAGAGTCAAATACTGCGAAAAAAGAGAGAAAAAATGAATCAGCTGAGTTTCTGCCCATCAGACAAACAGCAAACAGCTCACAAAGCATTTACTCACTTTCTGCAGGGGACACTGGTGTGTTTTTGAAAGAATTTCATTGTAAATATCTCTTGCTTCCTCTTTGTCTGGCGCCATAGCTTGCAGAAGGGGGACAAGGAACTTTTCAGCAGCTCCAGGGTTTTGGTGAGTAGAGCTAAGCAACAGACGGCGCCCAAAGAAACAAGAAAACCTGGAACAAAATTATGACCATTAAAAAGCATTAGCAATCCTCACATTTTACAGTCCTCACATTTTAAAGAGTCGTGCATGTAAAGTCAGGGGTTCTTTCTGCTTGTTACAAGTGAATATGCTGTGTAGGACAAGAACTAAGGAGAGCAAAAAAAAAGCAAGAAGTAATTGAAAAAAAGAACATTTAAGGCTGATGCAGATTCATTTCAGGCAAGCAGACAAGGAAAATACAGAAATGGATAGACTATCAAAATCTCAAAACTAAAGTGGCCAAAAAACCACACCATGAGAAAATAACCTCCCTCTAAGTCACACAAATAGGTCTCCATGCATTTTGGCTAAGCTTGATATGATTACTCATGTTAGGTACACTTGGCTTTCTTTTACAGGATGCAAAAAGAAAATCACAAGGCAGAAACAACCACAGACTACTCTTCCAATATTTTCCTCACATGGCATTCCTTTCAGAAATTTAGTTTACTGGCTTTTGAAGGCCTTGAAGTTATCACACTGCTAGTCAAAATATGACTTAAGAGCAGAAGGTGAAGTCAGATGAAAAGAGAAGGCAACTAACTCACTGAAACAATTTTCAAGCAGTAGGAGGACTTAGCAATCACATTTAAAGAAAGTGAAAAAGATAATGAAAACTGAAACTTACAGCTAGCATAATTCCCAGGGCAAAAGTGACGCTGTTCTATTGGAAAGCATAGTAAAAATTCCACAGAGCCAGTAAAGCACAGGAACACAGAATATTCTATAAACTGCCCCTTGACTAAGATTAAATATATACATTTTAAACTCCAAGGCAATAGTTACAGTGATCAACCATAACTGTTCCAAAACAAACACAAGTATTTTCAGAACCCAGAAGCAGACCCAGAAACTGGCCCCCAGCTGTCCTTGAACAGAGTGCAGCCATCAGGGAGAGCAGGAAGCTATCTGGAAGACCCAGAGATAAGCACAGGTCACAAAATATGCTGAGACAAAGGTCCTCAAACAAATGATCGTACTACTGGCAATACTCGGAATACGTCAAAGGGATATGCTGAGCAGCTGCTGCCACTTCTGTGAGCAGCCAGGACACAAGAGCCTTTGTATTGGTTGTGGTGTAGTTGTAGCAGCATTTTTCAGCTCCAGCCTCCATGTCCGTCTTGGTTTGCCAAGTAAACCACACTGGCAGACAGACATCCCTACTGTGCTTCTGTATTTCAGGACAAAACTTCCCAGGCAGGAGTATGTGAGCACAATGCCCTGGGGTGCTGCAGCTTCCCAAGAGCAGTGGGCTTACTGCACATGCACTTGGAAAATGTGCAGGATTTTCTCTTAAGAGCAACTGCTAAGTACAAGCAACTGGACATGATGTAAAATCTACATGAATGGCTCACTTAGGCTGGTAACCCAATTGCTGTTAATGGTATCCAAGAACAGTAATTTTGTGAACCCTTGATCTAGAAGTCACCCAAGGTGCCTACAAAGCACATTTACACACAGCCTGATTTCAGAAGAACTGCCCTCACCTCTCCTCAAACATCTCCAGGAGGCTCACCAGCCAGAGGTAGAGTGGCATACCAAGATTGTAGCGGAAGAGCAGCTGTAAGCAGAGATTTCCTGAAGAGGCTGGTGGCTGGTAAGGAGTGCTGAGCCTTGAAAAACTTTTCAGCACAACAGTGCTGCCCAGGCAAGCACCAAGGACAACAAAAGGGAAGGACACCAGAGGCTTCTGCAGGAGGTGGACATCAATGAGCTGAGATACACAGACATACAACGTAAGAGAGATAGTTAGTCACTCCTCAAAACCATCACCCCGCCCTAAATCCTTTGTCACTCTACTGGATTATCTATCATCAGGCCTGAGGCACCTGGCACAACTTAGGAAGGAATCAGATAATAATAATTTCAACTCTCATTACTAAGCCTTAGACAGTAAGATTCTAAATTCTGTTCCAACACTTGCTGAAATAATTCCAGTGCTGCTGCAGCCTTCTGTTTAACCCCACACTCATGAGCCATCCCCAGGGCCTGAGTCTTTTCCGTGAATGTTTTAGGGTTCAGAAGTCTCAACCTACCTCCACACATGCTCCTGGTCGGAGTCCACGTGCAGATTTCAACAGTGGCTGGTAAGCAAGGCACAAGCAGACTTGGTTATCCAGTAAAAAGAGACCAGCTTGGACATTGAGTATTTTGGTGACAAATCCCTAGACAGCAAGCAAAGAGAAAGTTCCAGGAGTGTAGAGAGTTCCAAAACATAAGACACTCATAGACCTGAGCAGTAAGAAAATAAACTCATGATGAAAATAAGTCCTTATGGACCAGGAGCTGAAACCCTGAAGGATGAGTGGGTTAAGGCTAACCCTACTAATTCTTACCACATAGGAGATGATCTTGGACTCTTTGGTTGACCTTGGCCCCTTCCTTTCAACTCCCAGCTCCAAGTAGCCACTGAGCTGCTCAGCACTCTCAAGGGAAGAAGACTCAGTGGATTCTCCTTGCCAAGCACTGTTCAGTGGCTGCTCCCTCACCTGCTCTGCACAGTAGGGCAGAAGGCAGGAAGAAACACCAGTGACAAACGTCCTTTGTCCAGATTTCTTCAGGCTGGACATACTCAGGCTTGTTATTGTGTATCTGTGACCCAACTGGAGGACATGATGCCACGCCAGCTGGCTGGGTTCCTAGAGCAGAGAAACCAAAAGCAACATCAGCAACAACTGCACCGGAAAAAATTCTTCCCCATCCCAAAAATCCCACCCAAAACTCCTTTTCCCTCCAGAGGACTGCCTCACACTGTCAGTAAAAGGGCAGTATCTGCAACACATACAGAGACACTGCAACTGTATGAGGAAGGAGGACATAGAACTAGATTTCTTGCATACAAAGACTATTGTACACTGCATAGAATATAAAAAAAAAAGCACTAAAAGGAAGAATAAATCAATTGTGAAATCAAGGAAACGCTTCAAAGAATTAATCAAGTAGCACATACACAGACTGTGAATTTGTGAGCAAACTTCCAAGGACTTACCTGCACCAGCACAGGGACACAAACAGCTGAGGCAAAGCACTTCAGAAACAGAAAGAAGAAAGTCTTGTGGTGAACACAAAGGAGAGGCCCAAGTCTGATCAATTCACCTGCTACAGTAACCTTTGATCTTGTCCTACATGGAACCCTAGAGGGCAATTGAAGAGGCAAATAAAATCAGAGATGAAAGATCAACTCAAAAGTATCTCAAAAGCAAAATACACAAACATGCAGCATGCACTTTTTGGAAATAAAGGACCCAACAAGGAAATACTAACAATCTCTCAGAGGTTTTCAAAACAGTATTTGGCTACAAAATTTGTACTTTAACTTTTATATACTAAATCCCTTTGATGTTTAAGAAATGTTTAAGAAAACCTTAATATTTGAAGACAGAAGGGTTGTGTTGAACAAATTCACATGTTCCATGACAACAGCCAGATTATGAGAAGCTTCACCACAAACAAGAAGCTAATTATAGGTCTCAAGGAGAAGGGAAAAAAAAATGTCACATGCAATTCTTTAGCAGAAAACAGCAGTTGGATTTGTAGATACATGGAATGTGACACTGTGGAAGCTCTAAGCCTATTAACAAAAGAGGCCGGAAAGAAATCAATGGAGTTTTTCTCACAAACTTGGCACAGAGTGAAAGAGCAGCAAAACTGAAAGCAGACGAGAGGACAGAGGTGATGTTTCTTTAATCGTTTCTGTCTGTCATGTTAAACCGCAAAAAAATTTAAAACAAATTAATGTTTGCAATTTTCATTTCAACTCCTACTGGACTTGAAAATAACCATCCCACTTACTTTAAACAAACACATTCTTGATTCTAAACCATAAAAACAATTATCTAACTTTATAACTTAAAAAAAAAAAAAAAACAAACAAACCAGGGTGTCCACACCAGTAGTACCAGCAATTCATTGTTAACATTTTTAAAGAAGGAACACAGAAAGTTGGTCAGATATCAGTCAGTAGCAGAAGAGTTTATGTTAAAAGCCTGAGAATGTATACTGAAATATGGAAATAGTTTTCTTGTTTAGAGAGATCCCTTGAGCTAAATCAAACACTTAAGCTTAAAGTATGTTTCTCACAAGCAGATAAACCCAATTAAAACAAAAGATAACTAAAGAGAAACTAAAGCAGCACGACATTTTAGTGTATACTGTAATTCAATTATACCAAGAATTCTCTGCTCAAGAAGATAAAACATGATCTAGCACAACCTGAAGTTAACAACTTCCATAAGGTCTGCAATTCCATTGGCTACATTTTCACATACTGTAAACTAAAGAACAGTTAATCTTATCAGTTGACATTTCACTGGTACCTTTATCTCTGTAATACGATAAGAACTTGATCAGTGGCATAAATTAACTTCATATTACAGTCTAGGATTACTTTCAATTACACTTCACTGGAGGGTAAAAAAAAAAAGGAAGTTGTGCTAAAAAGACTTTTAGCTTCAGTGAAAGTTTAATTAATACTTTGTTCTCGTGTTCTCTCTCAAAATACATCTGGAAATAATTAAAATTTGTCTTATTTTATCAAAATGCAGAAGGAAAAAATTAAGTCCTGGAAAACAGACTAATGAAAAGTGGCTTTATTATTTAACTTTTACTTCCACCACTCACTGCTATGCTTCCACCTGTGGCAGAAACAGAATTTGTCTTTTCCTAAGCCAAGTGCTTCCCATGGCACCTGTCAAAGCAGCCCAGCAGGGATGGAGCTGAGCATGCTGTGTATGTACCTGCAGGTAAGCAGTGATGCAGCTGACGTTGGAGAGGTGGCTGGAATGCTGTGAGGCACTTCCTTTGGGCCATATACTGGCACTGGATCCACCAGGATTTCCAAGTACCCTGCTGCATTCTGGTCTGACTGGGGTATGTATGACCAGCTTGGGAAGAGGAACAGTGACTCCAGCCACTCGAGTTCAAAATGCAGAAGCTAAACCAAAAGATAATGAGATCAAAGCTTGAACTGAGTTACAGTATGTTTTGTCAGCATTACATACAATGTTCATTACTAATCTGCCCTTGCATGAGCATCACAAACTCTTGTCCTACTGCTGGGCTTCATGACTAAATGAGAGCAGTTTTCTGCCCACTCTCTTATATTGCATGGAGAACTTCTGTCCTTCCAAATGCAAACCTAGAACAGATCTGCTAAGCTCTAAGGTCAGCATTTCCTGGGTTATAGTCACACCCTCACAGAAAGGTGGTCATTAATTCACTCAAGGCTTAGTTATTTTCAGACTACTTTTCTGAAATTCTCACCTGCTTTCTTTTTCCCCTGTATATTCAGTTAGAACTTCATACCAGTATAACTTTCCTCTAGTCTTTGCCTCCTCGGACAGCACAATTTTAGTGCTCTGTCATCACCACTCGAGGGCTTATTTATTATCTAGACTCCCCTTGCAATGACCTTCAAGAGGTTTTTAAGTCAATTGCAATGCTAGCTATGATCTCCTGAAAGTATGTTATCAATGAACCACTGAGCACCCAGTTACAACTCTCCAGAAAATGATTTCTGCTCCACTAGTTGGAATTCAGCAAACACAGGAGAGGTCTCCCAGGTTGCCTTATACTGTGGCTAATTTAACAGACTTAAAAACTGGCTGTCTCTTTTTTCTGAGCCAGCACATTCTGTATCTCTTCTACTACCAATGAAAAATTTGACATGCTCTGTCCTCTCCCCAGATTCTGAGCTTGCTGGTTTCCCGCCTGCTACAGAGATGTGTTATTTTCCTCAATACAGATTTTGGCAGAACATTTGAAACCTCTGGTGGTTTGTGGCACTGCCCCAGAAGTGGAAATAAACACAGAACCCCTCAGACCAAGGACATACCTCACATGGAATTATCCCAGTATTGTCCTTCACGTATAGACAACCATCTACCACCTTCTCTTCGTTCTCTTGCCTCCCATCTGTTAAATAGCCAACCAAGATCAGGTAAGTCCTTGGCAAAGTGCTCTGTGTGGGTAAAGCACCTTGCCCTTGATGAGCCCATTCTTTAAACTCCTTAGTGCTCCAGGTCAGGTGGCTGCAGCACGGTATGTGCTGCTGATGCTGTAGGTCAGAGGTTGAGATGAAACTGGAAGAAAAAGAAAAGAAAAGCAATATAATAGGATGAAGGAAAAACTGCAAAGTTTAGGGATTACAGTGATCATTGCAGTGGACAATGCTTGGCTAAGTCAGAAGAGTTTTAGCACACCCAGAGCGTGGTCTGATGATACAACATGGCAAGAACCAACTCATTCACTGACATTTATCAATTATCTCTCTCAACTCAGTAAACTCATCTGTTCTGCTTGAGCATCCTCTCTGAAGACAGACACCCTTTGCAATTACAGTCACCTGAGCAGGTATGGAGACAATTTGAAAAGAAATGATAACTGACGCTTAAAAAAATGGAATGTTTTTCCAAGTACTTGTAGGGGGAGGTGGGAAGGAGAACAGTTACTAGTTCAGACATTTCTAGCTTGAATAGGACACTCTGTGAAAAAATCCCACAACTTCTCAACAATTTACATATCAGTAATGAAGACAGGTAATGAATCAGTAATGAATACACACTAATTCCATTATTTGGTGCCCAAATTGCTGAACAACTTCTAAATGAAGATTGTAGCAGTTTTGGTACAAATTCTCTGCTATCAAGTTTCAAGTTCATGGAGTATGAATTTGAAGAGTTTCACTTGACTAGTCAGGTGTCAAAAGTTCAAAGCCAGAAATGAATCAGCAATAAACACAACTTAGATATCAAAAAATTTATGCAGGTACTTATGGTCACAGGAATCTGAACAGGAGATTAGTTGAAAACGCTTCATCCTCGGAGGCAGAAATAATACTGATACCTGTGGTCCATAAGGAGAACACAGTGCTGCTCATGTGTTTGTCGAATGTGTTTTTTGGGAGAAACCAAGACTACAGCAGCACACTGGGTCCTGATTATCACAGGGAACCGAATGGACTCTGTTCTGCTGCTCCAGAGCTGATGGTTAGTTGTGGATGCAGCGTGGTGCTCCCAAAGAGACCCCTGGCCTCATGTAACTAGCAAGTACCTTCAACTCTTCTCTACGAATATAATTATCATCATCATCATCATGGCTAAGCTTAGCAAAGGAAGATTTGGGAAGGGCTCTACCCACGCTTGCTGCAGGCACATCTATGGATATATTCTCCTGAATATAAACCAAACGCTGGCCCAAACATCATAAAATATATAGGAAAAAAAAAATACGGCTTAGATGAGATCAGTTTAGCTGGCTTAAAAGATCGATTATCTACGCTTATAAACTACTAGCACAAAATTATAGGGCCCAAGTCAATTCCAGCTGAGCTGTGCCTCCGACCCGGCTGTGCCAAGGGTTTAAACAGCCCCTGTCCCACCAAGCGCCGGAGCAGCAGAGACACAGCCCCGCACAGGAGGGTCGGGGCGCTCGGGCTCACCCGCAGCCGAGCGGCAGCGCCCCGCGGCCCGCGCTCCGCAGGCACCGCAGCACGGCCTCCAGCGCCGGCCCCGACAGCGCCCGCGCCGCAAAGTCCCGGGCGTCCCGCAGCCAGCGCCGCTCCTGCGGGGGGAGAAGCAGAGAAGCAGAGAAGCGGGGGCTCAGCGCCGAGCGGCGGGGAGAGCCGGGGAGAGCCGGGCAGGACCGCACTCACCGCCGCGCCGGCCG